>VWPU01001389.1:0-102608 GCA_013398955.1 Callaeas wilsoni | reverse complement strand
GTCCCCTTGGGGCAGCCCTGCTGAGTCCCCGCAGGGAGCATGGCTTGGGGCGGCCCTGCTGCGTCCCCTTGGGGCAGCCTCGCTGTGTCCCCTTGGGGCAGGCCTGCTGTGTCCCGCAGCCCCGCTGTGTTCTCGCAGCGAGCAGGGCTTGGGGCAGCCCCGCCGTGTCCCCTTGGGGCAGCCCCGCTGTGTCCCCCAGCCCCGCTGTGTCCCCTTGGGGCAGCCCCGCTGTGTCCCCCAGCCCCGCCGTGTCCCCTTGGGGCAGCCCCGCTGTGTCCCCCAGCCCCGCTGTGTCCCCTTGGGGCAGCCCCGCTGTGTCCCCCGGTGCGCTGCGCCCTCGGGCTCCCTGCTGAGCACTCACATCTCGAAGCGATGCTGAGAGCTCCAGGGAATTCCCAGAACCGGAGAGAACAGCATGTGTGTGCATGTCCCCACTCTTTGATTTGTTTGAGAATGGCAGGCCAACTTGGTAAACTCAGTTGGTAATCACGGTTTAATTCTTACAGGTACTTAGTGCTGCTGTGTTTTATCACTGAAGTTATTTTTATGAGAAATCCATACCTATTCTCCTTTTGTGGTTTAATCTGGGGGAGCTCTCCCTCCCTGCTCCAGCTGTCAGTACTGCAGACTCAGCCAGGGAGCTGAAAATCCTTTTATTCCTCACTAGCAATAAAAGTTCAACACATCAAATTATCTCCCCATTTATTACTGTGCCACCTCATCAAAAGGCTACTGCAGGAAAATTTGTGAGAAATGATATATCCTGCAGATAAAGCTGAGCCAAGCCATAGCCAAGGGGCTCTTAAAATAAAAAATGTTACTCAAATGGGCCTGTTCTGTACTGTTTTGTCCTATTCTTCACCTTCCCTCCTCAAATTGTCTTTCATTTTCTTTTTCCCCTCTGCTGTTCTGTCACTTTTCTCTTTGATCCCTTATTTATCCCTCCCTTAGTCCAGAACAGGCACCAACAAGTAGTTCCCCAGTTTGATCAGACTTGAAAAATGAACCTTCCTTATCTTGCTTTCTTGATGTTGATCGCTTTTTGTTCTTTTTAAAAAATTCTTTTATTAAAGCAGGGAGGGAAGCTGAGGCTGCTGCCTTGGTTTGGGCTGGAAAGCAGGGGCTCTGTGCAGAGCTGTGCAGCAGGCTGGGCTGTTTGCAGTGCTCCGGGGCTCCTGGGGACAGACAGACTGGCCAGGCACTGGGGTTAGTGGTCTGTGTTTCTTGAATCCGATTTTTCTGAGAAGCGCTGAGGCACCCATGCTTTTGTGGGTGCATTCATTCTCCTGTGCAAGCAGGAGGAAGCAGATGTGGTTGAAAACCTGCAGCAATGTGATGTCCTGCGAGTTCCTTCAGGCAGGAGGAGGAACTGGAGCTGAGTCACAGAGCTGTGGCGTGGAATGAAGTGCTGTCTCAGAGATTCGCTGAGTTTTGGGCATTACTGGAGCTCTTTTGTCTCTCAGAAATAGGGGACCTGTGGTCAGCTTGCTGGAGATGTGTCAGCCCTGTGGAAAAGAAGCCGAGCCTGAAATCAGATCTCTCTGTTCTCCTTGGGGCATTGGGCAATCAAAGCTTCTGAGCTTCTCCTGGGATCTGGTTTCAGAAACCTCTTTGTAGTCTTGTCACTGTCCCTCTGATCTGATGTCCCTCAGCATTTTGCTGTAAATACCTCTCCTAATACACCTAAAGATAGAAACCAGCACCGAGATACAAAACAGAATCAGGGAGGCAAATGCTTCCAGAAAAGGGAAGCTTTCCTTAGGATTTCACCTTGAATATTCCAGTCAAAGATCTTTGTCTGTGTTGGTGGTTGTATGTGCTTTAGTTTCAGTATTAAAGTTATGTGCAAAACCACTGTGGTAAGAAGCTAAGTAAGGGTAATATGGGTTTTTTTATGGATTTGGAGAAGAGGTTTGTGGATTTTTTTTTTCCCTCTTCAGAGATTGTAAAATTATTTTTCTTTTACCACAAATTACTAATATTTGAAACTGGTGAAACAGGAGAGGAATATCATGACAGAATGCTGAGCCACTGACACAACTTGAAGTGGAAATAAAGATGTACATTACTGTCCAGTTTTTAGTATGAAACCACCTATTTTTAAATCTACTGTTAACAGAAATGGCAGTGAATACTATAATGTCCTTAATGGTAGCAAAAATTTCAGCCTGGTGTTGCTTCAACTTCTAAAATTCCTTGATTTATTTCTCTGTTCCCCTTGGCTAAAAGTCAGCCCCCTCCTTCCACTTTGTGTCATAATCTTTCCTAATTATTACTTTGTAATAAGGCAAGGTTTGTTGGAGTAAATCATGTATTTGCATTCACATCAGATGCATTTTTAAAGTATAAAGAGTTTCGTTTTCATCTTTCTAAAGATTCATCATAACGTATTTTGTTATTGAAATTTTGTAGCAAATGTTATATATGTGCCCAAAAATATTTCTAATTAAGTCTGAAAATGTAAGAACAAGAGTAAATTCTGTCTGATGTATATTTGTTCTTTGCCTCGTTGTGCTTTTACTGAAGTAAGCAATTAAAAGGTGTGTATCTATTACATTACATTAGAGTAAGAACTGGATTTGCATATGGTGCTTTGTTATCTTTCATCTTGCAAACCACATGCCTGCTTATCAATCGGTTTATGTTTTTAATTTCAGGTTATCTCTGTTTATGCTGCTGTGTGCCTTCCATTCCAAGCAGCCTGGAGAGATGCTGCCCTGCATTGTGACAACACACTTGATAAAAATTAGAAATAACACAAATTGCATTTCTAAATAATCTCTTTTTTTTTTTTTTTTCTGTTTCTACATAAATATGTTTAAATATTTATTGAGCTGGTAGGTTTCCTTCCTTCCAGCTAAATGTTGGCCATGGGACATCCTGCTCGTGGTGTTTCTTGTGAGATCAGTATGTCGGTCAGAAACCCAGGAGCTGTGTGTGCTCCTGGAGCCTCTTCTCTTGGATCTTGCATCTCTAGGATGTAACAGTGCAACGTTCAGCACCAAGGCCCCTTCCCGGCGTGGCTCCTGTTCATGGATGCCCTTCCTTGTGGGGAGCTGCACGGAATGCACGCGAGTCCAAGAAAAAGGATGGCTAACTGTGCTGGTGATTTTCTTGGGTTCTCCTGCTACCTGAGAAAACAATGGTTAAACCAGAGTGTATGTTGTAAGTGTAGATCCCACTGACCTGCTATTTCTGTGCTTGTGTTATGTGTGGAGATTTCCTGGTGGGAAGCAGTGACTTGTAGAACAGATTTAATCGATGCTGGACAAAATTTCACCACTGAAAAATGGAAGAATCCAGGCCATTTGGAGCTTAATAATGGCTGCTGCTCTGACACTGATCTATCTGCAGTGACCTTTTGCAGTATGGTTCAGGTGATAAGAACCTTCAAGTTATTTTTGTTTCCCCTAGAAAACGTTTGAAACACCAGAGATGGGTTTATGAGACCAACTTGCTCCCAAGTTTCTTTTGAAAACCACTGTTCTCTAGATGTGTTTCTGTTTCTCTGCAAAAACAAACAAAAAACTAATTCAAATGTAATTCCACTCTTTCAGAGCCCAAATAACCTCCACATGTGTTTGGTTACATGACAGGAACAGCATAATGAAGTGTATCAATAGCATTTTGGAATGCAGATGAGTTCCTTATGGCTCAGGGAAGAGCACAAACCCACACTTAAAGTGAGCCGTCGGCTTTTTTGTTGCATGCCAGATCATGAGTTTTGTTGTTTCAACACTTGTGCTGTATTTATTTCTTTTAATTAACATCTGTCATGCTGCTTGGTTTAGCTGTGTCAGCTGAAGGGATGAGAGCAGCTCCTGATACCGTGTGCTTGAATGGGAGTATGAGGCAATGATGGAAATGGCTGCATTTGGGGCTGCCATGGCTTGGGGCGCACCCTGTCACTTCTGAGAGTTCTGAAATCAACATCAAAGTGGGAATGGACCTGTTAGATCCTACCTTGCCATCAGAGTAGACATCTTCTTGCAATTAACCATTGATGATTTTTCTACTCACGATCAGTGAGTCAGGATTCCATCGTTCCTCTGTTTAACTGCACCTCTGTTATGTTCATGCAAACAGATATAAATCGTGGAATCCATCACCAGCCCATCTATTACAATAACTTGCATTTTGTACTAAGGCAGGAGGGATTTATATAAGGTCATATTAAAATTATTTTCCTTTACCTTACAGCTAAAATAGGTAAATTCCTTGGTGAGAATACCATTCTCATACCATTGAAGCCAAGATGAAAGCAAGACGCTCAAAATGTGTCTTACTCCACATCTGCTGTTGCCATTGGGACTTTCAAGTTAATTCCTTTGGGTTTTGTTATACTAAATAGGAGGAAGCCTGTTCCAAAGTTCAGGCACTCTTGACCAGCTATTGAAATGTGTTATAAAATACATTTAAGAGGTTTGCAAACTTGCCCATATTTTGCAGTAAGCCAACTTCATGGTTCTCAGATCAAATTACCTCAGCAATAAAGTGCTATCGGCTTCCCTAGTCCCAAACCCACTGATTTTCACCTTGCTGCTTCTGTATTAAGGGTAGCCTGGGCTGAAAAGTGAGTCAGAGTTTGTTTTACAGTTTGTCAGAGCTCGTATAAGAATTGAGCAATTCCTTTAACTTACTCCTGTGTTTGCACAGGATCATGGTCATGAGCAACTCCACGACCTCTTTCATGTGTATCGTTAAGGCAATTTTATAGTGGAAAGAGAAAACACAGAGATTTTCAGAGTAACAGTCTTGCCATGTACTGAAAGCCATGACCTATTTCATAACACGTTAATTAACAAGGAATAAGTACCAAACAATGCCCATTTAATGGAAAGGACAATTTAAACTTTAACAGTTTAGCAAAGTAATAATGAGTGAGAAACAGTACAGTATTTCACATGCTGTACCTTGTTCCACATCCAGCTGGCCTATCAATTATAACCTGGACTCTACAGATGGTGCAATATATCAGAATTAAGTCAGTCACTTAGTTTGTTCCCAATTAAGTGCTAATACTCCCAGTGGAGGATATTACCCTGAGTTTCAGTTAAATGTCTGTCTCTAATGTCCCTTTATGGTCTTATTGTGGCGCTTTAAAGAGATGCCCTGTCATGTAGGCCAGAACTTTTCCTGGCTTGTTCTTCCAAGGGCTGCCTGCATTGCACTCCTTGTTGTTATTTGGAAGCTCCAGAGAGGATTTGGTGTTTCATGGGGCTGGGAGGAGAGGTGTCATGCACAGTAATCTTAGGGTAAGTACGTTGCCACCGCAGTGTGTGTGACTTTACCCCTTATATGTGTATTTGCTGTTGCAAAACTGGAATGTTTCAGCAAGAAACAAGCATTGCAGTGTCCAGCCTCCTGTTCTGTGGGTTAGAATCCTGATGAACTCGTCTCCTGAGGCTTACAGGCATTACAAGGCTTGCTTTCCTCAGTGACTTACTGGACAGGTGACTTGAGCTTGTGTTCTCCTTGCTCCATCTATCCTCTTTTACTTGGTGTTACAAGCCATTCCAGGGCTGCCACGAATAGATTGATATCCAATTCTGTTGCACTTCTTTACTCTTTTTGGGTGTTAGTCTTGGCCCAGTTAACGGCTCATTAATTTTCTGACACCTTTCCTGCCCTGTATCTGAATGTCAAGCTGCTGGTGGATTTGGTCACTTGATCTAATGGACTCGCTGTCTTCCCCTGTTAGTCTTTAAGGTGACCCTTCCCTGGGAGGAAATCCTTTGACAGAATTTGTCGTCTGAGCTGACTCCAGAGACTCCAGGCAATTACATGAGCTTCTGAATATCTTTATTTAGAAGTTTAAAAGACATGTTCTTCCAGTGCTGCTTAAATTACCCTTGCGGATTTGCTGGCATGCTCTGGGAGATCTCTATTGTAGCGTGTTCAGTGAGTTCGGCGGTGCCTGAGTTATGCAGAGAAGTATAAAACAGTTCCCAGATCCAGAGAGTCTGTGCTGAGGGGTTTCTTGGCAGCCTGCTTTATCATTTCTATGAAAATGACATGGAAAATTTGCCTCGTCTACTCGTTGTCAGAAGCATCTCTTTGGTATTTTTAGTGCCACCAGTAATGAGAGCTTGGTAACTTACTTAGATTTACTGAAAATTATTTAAATGTTGATAACTTTGCTACTTAATCTATGACCAGAAAAGAAAAATGTCAAAAATACATATTTTTGTGGATGTGAAATACAAAATACTGTTTGGGAAAGAAAGCTTGTTTGTAACAAGGGGAAATGATCATTTATTTCTGCTCCCAGTATTAGACAATGACAAAGCATTCTGTACTACGTGCTAAAATTGGTAATGGATCAGAATGCATATGGATTCATATGGATCATAATTCCAGGTGTACTAGACAACTGCAGCTCCATTTTTCTGCATAATTTGGTGTGTTCTGTAACACTTCTATCTCTCTTAAGGTTTGGTTGAGTGTGGTTTATTTTTTTTTGTTTAGATTTAATGGCTTAACTTTTCAGAAACACACTGTGACATAAAATCAGCTGCATTGATTTCATTTGCATCAAGATGAACTAACAGCCTCATTCTGAGTTTTCTTATTAAATATCTTTAAAATAAAACCAAATATTATGTGCTGCATTACCATAACAATTTTTTATCTGATACCTCTTTTACTTTGCTTGAATTTTGTATCGTGTTGGGCGTTTTGTTGGGTTTTGTTGGTTTGGTTTTTTTTTTTCCCTCCCCTTAAAACAGTGAATAGTGTAATAATCAAGAGTTAAACTGTAGTGGATTCCTACTATCTTTTTCATAACTGTGTCTTAGAAGATGTCCTAGGTGTCTTTCCAGTGTACACTAAGTGAAGTTACTCCTGACCTGAAGTTTGAAAAACGAACTCATAGTTTGCTCACCAAATACAACTAGATTTTTCAGATTTTGTTATAATTCATGGAATAAAACCAGTAAAAAATATGTTTTGAATCTTTAGTTAAAACATAAAGCAGTTGCAAATGGACAGTTGCATGGAAATCACATGCATGGAACATTTTAGATAGTATTTTTCACTTCTTGAGTATTATATTTTGAGAAACAAAGTTCTGGAATTAGAATAGGGGGTTAAATTTCACAGGTTTTTTTAAATAGCAGATTTACACTTTGTAAATATAGTCATATATATATATTTAGAGTATGCTAGCTTCTTTTTATTGTCTATTTTTGCCTTTTATTGAGTCCTCAGAAAGTTTGAACTCTCGATGGAGGGAAGTGCTTTATTAGAAAGCCAATTACAATGCCATCGTTGTCCTATCATGAAAAAAGCAGGAGGTAATGATGAGCTTTGTGTAAGGAACATAATAGTCATTATGTGCCAAGGTACAAATCATGTATCTCCTGAGCCTCTGTCTTCAACCTTTCATTGGAAGCAAAATGTATTTTTGTAAATGGTATGGAAAAGGCACTGGTAGAATGCTGATAAATAACTTAGCAGTGTCTTGGTTTTATTTATTTCAGTAGGACATTACTCAAATTTCTGTGCAAAAGAATGAATTGACAAAGAGGCAAACAAACTCTCTGCTAGCTGCTTGCTGCTTAATAGCTAAAATATCAGCAGAGTTAATAATTGAAATAATTGCAATCTGTGCAAATAGAAACGGAGAAGTAAAAATAATAGCTGGAAAATAATTATTTACATGGCTTTATACTTCATTTGCATCATCTCTAATGGGATCTGGTAGATCTGACCTTGGATTTCCAGGTGGTGCTGCTGAAGGAGCAGATGGAGCCCAGGCTGGGTGTCCCAGTGTCGGAAGTGGCACCAGACACTGATGTTCAGACAGCTGACCCCAGCCTTGCTGCAGTGCAGAGTAACACCTGGAGACAGGAAATACTGATGGAAAAGTGTGAATGTGACTCGTTTTCATCTCAGTTAATGTCAGTTCAGAAACCTCTGTCTCTCCAAAGAGTTGCCTGTATATCCTGCTCACATCCACCAGGTGATTTCCATTTTGTTACTTCTCTTGTTGGTCTCTCTTGTCCCAGTTGGACTTTTAGCTTTGCCAGGGGAATGTGCGATATTTGTTTCAATAGAATTTCTGATTTTGCTTTCTAGCAGTAGAGCACTCCTGTAGCAGTGCCACCCTGTGCACTCAGAGTGTGTTACAGGCTGGTGGCTACAGCTGGAATTTTCAGCTGGAATTTTCTAAAACTGCTGGGAGCCACCTGGCTCCCCTTCGCTGTCTTTGCCATTAGGTTAAGTTTCAGGTTCAATTGAATATTCAGATTCAGAGTGAATAAGACAAGACTTTTGTGTAGGCTATTGGAAAGGAACAGTAAACATCCAAGGGACGTGGAGTGACGTGTTTGCTTCACAAATCCCCAGGGTCCTGCAGAGGATTTGTGGGGGTCTGTATTTGCCCCCTGTTTCCATTGGGATAGTTGAATTTACAGATCCTCTCCTCTTCTGGAGTTCTGAGGCACAAACCAGTGTGGGCAGGCTGGAGGGGATTGGGTTGGGTTCTGAGCACAGCCCTCTGGAGATGAGTGATTCTGCAGCCAAAGTAAGAGAAATAAGATGGATCTGCATAAGCAAGTGAGGAAGAAGATTGGAATCTGTAGCTTCCCTGAAAGAGAATTGAAGCTGAGGGGGAAGGACAGGGGAAAAAATAATCTGGTATCTTTATTTTTATTTTTTTTTAATCTTAGTAGTAGTTTGCAATGAAGAGCTAGAAGGAATGTGGATGATATGATAACCAAAATATAATTTCGGTGCATTGACTGTATTTTATTAGTGTATGTTTCTTCTGCTAAAATTCCATTTTTTAGTCCTTTGCGAGTAACCAGTAGATTTGAGGTAACTCAGTTACTTTGAAACTCATGATGATTTAACAATTGTAAATTATGTGACCTTCTAGACACTTGCCCTTTTATTAATGCTGTGGAAATGGAGGAAGTCTTGAGCAGTTGTAGATAGTTGAAACATGGAAATCTGTAATCTACAATTTGGAAAATAATTACTTGTGTGTCATTGATATTTTTGTGCCAAAAGGTAATAGCTTAAACATAAAATACAAATTAACACAGGAAATTAAGTTTTTGAAAACTTTAGTTTTATGCAGCATAAGATTCAGTTAAAATACAATTATACAAGTCTTACCAATATACATGGAAATTTAAATTCTTACATTTGTGGTATATATTACAGTTATTACTAAAAAATTGTAGATGATAATAATTAGGAATAATAAATTAAAAGGATCTGTAAAATTGCCGTGAAAATTATTTTTATATATATTTTTAATATTTTCTAAAACCTGAAAACCAGAAGGTCTAGAATTAAGGAAACCTTTATCCTCAAAATGCAGCTTGAATGAAAAACTTAGCTAATGGATTATAATTGGAAACTATGGTCTGTTGCATTTATTTATTTGAAAATAATGGCCAAAAAAAAGGGGAAGAAATGAAAAAGCTTTGCTGCTGTGCGTCCTTAGAAGAGGATAAGCTGTACAAGGAGAATTAGACTTATTTGTAAAAAAACTTCATGTTCCAAGCCTTGTCTCCCGCAGAAGGCGAGGGCAGTGAATCATTCGGTGCCCGTGCGTGGATCCCCGCGCCGTGCACGCTCTGTTGGGAAATGTGTGTAACCCCATTAGGTGGAAGGGGTGCTGGGCCTCATCCATCTCCCGATAAACGGCGCAAGGCGGGAGCGGGGCGGCGATAACACGGCTTATAACCGCGTCAAGTCAAGTGCCTGTTTGTGCCTGACTAATGACTGGGGTGGCGATACGAGGTGTATTTCTTCCTCCAAAGGAGCCTCTGATAAGATTTGAAATGTCCTTCACGGCTGCTGCTTTGTCCTTTAGCCACCCGCCCTCCCCAGCCAGGCCTGCTAATTAGAATGGGGCCATGGAACGTGTTCTCATCCAGAGCGCTGAAGGGAGGGGAGCTGCCTGATCATGGACCCAACAAGACGGGTCTGTCACTGCTTCTTCTCAGCAAATCTGCAAGAGGTGAACCCTGGCTGAAGCAGTACCTGCACAGTGCTCTGTATTCCAGACATACTTTATTAATAAACAAACAAGAGAAAGCTTAATGACAATTTTCTGTGGTTCTTGGACATATGAAGTGATTGAAGGTGGTTTGAAGCAAGCGTTCTATTATATTTTGATGGATTTTCTTTCCCCTCCCTCCCCTGTTGTGTGCAGAAATGCCCCCAGTGTGAGCCCTTTGGTGTGTGCCACATCAACAGGAGAGAAAATGGATGAGGATTCTTCAAACTGTGAATTTTGTGAGCAGTAATTATCCTAATTCTTCTTTAATGAAGATATTTAGCAACCAAGAGTGATGGTTTTCCTTCATTTTCACCCTTGCTCCTGAGGAGGACACGGGTGCTGCTGTTAGCAGTAGTATTACTCCTCAGGATCTTCCTTAGAGGAGATCCTCATGTTGCTGTGCACCATTAAAATCTTATCTCCACATGCTCCCATTGTGCTGCCATTAACACTTGAATAACGATTCTTCTGTAGGACTAAAGGAAGGCTAAATTATTGCCCTTTTTGGGCCCCCTGGGAGCTGTGTCTGGAACATGATGTCCCACTGGGCCTTCCAGAGCCAGAAGGGGTTGGAGTGGAGGCTGGAGCAGCTCGTGTCCCCGCAGATGATGTTGGGCACTGCTGTCAGACGCTTCCAAAGAGATTGGGGAGGGAGGGTCCTCTCAGGGGGGCACAGCTAAGGAACAACAAGCGGTGGTTGCAGGCAGCACCGGGGAGATGCTCCTTGGAAATGGGAGGGAGGAGGAATCTCTTCACTGTGATTCCAGGGAAGCTGGGGGCTTTCCATCCTTGAAGGCACTGAAAGTATGACTAGACAGGGCCATGAGGAAACCTAGCTCATGTTGAAAGTAGGTCCAGTTTGAGCAAGAGCTGCAGTTGGAGCTCATTGACCTCCAGAGCCTGTCCTTCTGGCCCCAATTATTCTGCAGCTCTGCCTGTCCTGGAAGGGCGTGCAAATACACACAGGGACCTGTGTGTTTGTTTTGGTAGGGAGGCTGAGCTGCCGAGCCCATTTTGCTGCCTGAAAGTTGTTGAAAAAGCAGAAGAAGTGATAGTGTTGCAACCTGAGCGAGTCAGTTTTATACAAGTATTTACCCTGGTTATTTCCATCCCATTCAAAATAAAGCTCTAAACTGTGTTTCAGTGGCAGCTGGATTGTTTACTTTTCAATTTGTGATGTGTTTTTAATGACTACACAAAATAAAACAGTGTTTGAGTACATGAGGCATATTTGATAAGCAGAATTAATAACTTGAAATAAGTTTTTATAAGTAGGGTCATAATAAAAATGTAGCCCTCATAGTGATTAATCTTGGAAGGAGCAAGGAACAATCACAACCTTTAGTTTCTATTCATCTTCTAGTCGAAAACTTCTATGGGCAGCAGCTGCTCAAGCTTCTTCATTCTGTTTTCCATGGTGCTCTTACTTTTCAGACCCTTTGGAAAGAAACAGTCCTTGGGTGAAGAAAAATATATCTTTTGGCGAACCCATGGCCATCTACTTACTGTTTTGAGACTGTGAGAAAGATACTTTTGCAATGATGATTTCCATGATGGAGATGTTTATGCCCTGAGTTACAGTTCATTCTATATGTGCTCTCCAGAGCTGTTAAATTAAATTGTCTTTCAGCTGTTGGGCCAACAAAACCTCCAAACTTCTTTTTGTATTAATCTGGACTTTTATTAAAAATAATAATGCTTAGGATTTTTTCTGCAGCCTGGATTTAAAAAGAGGCTGAAATAAGGCAGAGGGGTTTGAGTTGATCAGTGTGTGAGTGCAGGGGATGATCTGGAGTGTGTGAAAGCCCAGGCTGAGAAGCAGAGTTGGATCCTTCTTCCAATAGAAGGACTTTTCACAAGGTCTCTTCTCATCCTTGGAGCTGGATTTCACCTTTTTTAGGATGCTAACATATTCCTCTTCTGTTTGGCCACGTCAGGGATTGTTCTTTTTTTCTCTCAAAAGGTTGTTTCTACTTGCTTTGTGAGGGAAGAAAAAAATCAGCGACCAACACTATTTTCAGTCCTCAAACTCGCAGTTCCCTGCTGAAACCATCAGCACCTGCTGAAATTCTGAATGGAAGAGCATTGTCTCTTTTTCTGGTTTGCAGCGAAGTGAGGATTACAGTAATGGTGTAAGTAATAGACTGCACGAGTTATGTAATGAATGTAAAACAAAACTAGATCTGGTGAGGCAAAAAGGGGATTTAAACAGCTGCTTGAAGTGAAAATAGATCATCCTGGGAAATCATTAGGAAATAGCATATAGTACTAATAATGTCAGTTATTATTTTCACTTTCCTGACACGTCAGCATGCTGTTTACGGTATTTTTTCAGAAAAACAGAATTTATTCAAGCAATTTATCCTTAATGTGTGTAGTATAAATAGTTTATATTGTGCTTATATATCATATTAACAATATTTGATTTGTGCTTTCTTTACAAATTGGAATCATTGATTTTTCTGTGGTTCTCATTTTGCACTTAGGCTGGTGCTTTCAGTTCCCATTTTAGGTGCTGTGCTTTCAAAAAGCTGATTTCTCATAAATTTATTCTCTTTTATAAGAGGGCTTAGGAATCATAGTCCTTTTTTAGGAATTGCTTGACTCTCTTTTGGAGCCAATTGATGTCTTAAAAGTTTCAGCTTGCTCCAGAAGAGCACTAAGTGTTCTTCTCCTTCCTCAGAACACAAACCTGCCAGTCTTGACCTCAGGTGACATTCACTCCGGGTTCTTACTGTTTTAATTCTTTCTTGCTTCCACTTTGTCCCAGTGATTGTGACAAAAAGTCTCTGGAGATGATCATCAAAAGTTTCCAGGCACCTGCTGCTTGTAAGGGAACCTCTGTGTGTATAGAACCTTTATCTTGATTCTTCTCAGTTCTTTAATTTAACTTCCCAATCTTAATTTATCCACTGGCAAAATTTATTTGAATACATTCCTGCTTCACTGTTTTTGAGGTGCCTCGAGAATCAATCTGCTCGTGTCAGTCCCACCACACACCCTTCTTCCTTTAAAAGTTTTAAAGGTTTCTGAAATTTTTAAAAATGCTGATTAAGACTTACATCTCCGTATAGAATGTTTCAAGTCTTGGTAAGCATAATGGGAGTCTTTAAGTACACAGCTCCTTGATTTTATTTAGTCTCATCTTCTTGTAGATTGAGGCAGCCATCTAAAAATACAATCAAATCAATAAACAAATAAAAATTAGGCCTTTTTAAAAATTTGTTTAATATAAGGACAGTTATTTGGCTGCAAAGATGGAGAAATCCTCAGCTAGAGCTGCATGTGGGTGTTTTGCATCTTTCTTTATGTACATGGAATTGAATTTACTGTATAATTCAGATATTTGTGCACTTGCTGGGAGCAAATAAATTTTGAGCAGTAAAAGACTGTTTAGGAAAACTTCATAGCTTTGTAAAGACTGCTTCCAACGTTTTAGAAAGGAAGCATTGAAAGGTGCTGGTGCCTGAACACCTGGGCAAGTGAGTGGTTTGCAGCAAGGAGGTGTCTCCAGGAACTGAGCTTTGTTGTTATAATATGAGGAGGGAGGGCCTTGGGTTTGGTGTGCTGCAAGAGTGATAAATCTGAGTTAGATCTGCTTTCTAAGTCTCTGGAGATTAAAGCTTTTGGGGAGGAGATCCATGAATGTGTTTTAAATCTATTGATTCCCAGTAGAAAGGGACAATTGGAACTCGGAAGTCACCAAGTGAACTTTCCATTAAGTTGGGGAGCCTGTGGTCACAGCTCATTTGATCTTTACGAAGTAGAAAATGTGATGTAGACCACACTAGCATTCTATTAGAGGAAATCATGCATTTAACCATGGAGCAAAATGCTGTAGCCAATTACATGAACATACACCTATTTTACACGTGGCTGATCTTCTGAGCAAAAAGTATTAACGATGTGCATACTATCTTGTTTTAGGGGACTTTTTACTTTTAAGTCAGCGATATGGGATAAAGTTTAGAGGAAAAAAATGATTAATACGTGATTTATATCAAAGTTTTCTAACTGGAAAGCAGCCTTGCATAGAAATGTGTGGATGGTCTTCAGCTGATATCAGCAAAGACTAATTATAACCCTGATATAAGTTAATGTGTGATGTTGTAGCCTATGTATAAATGCTAACATCTGAAATTGCATGTAGAAAAGAAAGAAAAATGTTCAGCGTCGACATTAACTTCTTAAAACTATATTTTTAAAATGACTTTGACTTTATTAGAGGATATAAAAGTAAGTGCTGATTTGTAACTCTTTTTTTCTACTTCAGAGCGTGATGCTATATCAAAATCTTTACTTTCAAAACATCTGTTCTTAAATGTAACAGGGTGGACTTTCTATTAGCATTAGATATTTACAGTGGAATATCTTGTTTAATGTTGCTGAGACCTCTGAATTGATCTGTTTTATATATCTGATAGATGTCTTCCCATGCACATGTTCACGGACATTTAGAAAATGCCTTTCTGCAGTTTAGTCACAGCAGTAACTTCCTCACTGTCAGGAAGTTAAGCAGCACATTGAAAGTTGAGACCTAAACTTTTCCAATAAAGTGTTGTGGGTGTATTTCAGAGTGGCTGTGCCTATATTCCTGCTTTATTTGCCAGTCCTCATGCCTCTGTCCAGGCTCTGGGCATTTTGAATGGCAGAAATTATTTTCTTTTCCACATATTTTGGCCTTCACGGTAAAACTGGGAGGAAGGAAAATGCTTACAGTGTAATTTGAACAACACAAACTCTTTTCACCAGTGCCTTTGACTTATTCCATTGCTGAAAATAAATGAGGAGCTGAGAAATTATAAGCTCTATCATTACGGGTTGTTGTGTCTATTGGCACACATTGTGTCTATTGGTATATGAAGATTAATGTGTTGCATGCCAGCATGCCCTTGCCTATGCAAAATATTCTGAGAGTGCTGAGGGGATTTGTACAAGAATTATGCAGAGAACACCAAAGCTAAGTGAAAGTAAATTAAGCATCCCCATCTGGCTTTACTTCCTTGCAAATGGCCCCAGCTATGGATTCCAATAGCAGTGGCTGTTCATTACAGCTCTGATTTGCAGTGCAGATTTCTGAAGCTCTGCTGTGTGCTCCATTAGTCACGATTTCTCCTGTAAGATTTCTGGATGTGTGCGCTGAGGGAATGACAGAACTCTGCACTGAAAGTACCCAGGATATTCTTAAAATGGGATTGCAGCCTGAAAGCGCTGCCTCTGATTTCAGTGGATGCACACACTTCCCTTTTTCCTGCCACCTGACCGACGCTGTCTCTCGTAAGAAAGCAGCTGGAGAGACTTCTAATCCCATATTCCAAAATGTCAGGGTAAGGATTAGTCCAGCTAGCAGTTTTCTCACAAGCTTTGCTATAAATACTTGCATCAAGAGTGCTGGAATTTCAATTTTTCTATGATGGTTGGTACTAAGTGAAGGTTTGGTGTTGATGGGAGTTACTAGGCAGCCTCAAAGGAGAGAAATAAAGATTGTATTGGTTACAGTACTTTCACACTGTGTTCAGCTTTAGAAGCAAAAGAAAAAGTAGTCAATAGTAGAAGTAACCTAGAAAATACGAGTTCATCTCTATTCCATTTCAAGGGACAGGTGGTATAAATCTATTTAGATTACATTCAGGTTTTATTACAGAAAGGTGGAAAGATCCAGCATTCTCCAGAGTCTTGTCATGTGTACTTAGCTAGGTGTCAAGGATTTTAGATTTCAATCTAATCTCTCCTAGCAGCATCCCTGGTTTCCTCAGGCAGATCACTTGATTGCAGTGTCACAATTCTGTGCCTGTGAAAGAGGAATCAGTGCCACTTCACCTCCAGGGGCAGGGCTATCTCAAATTCCTGATGTGTTGTGCTGGCTCTGGGACTGTGATCGTGGTTAGAGCACCTCGGGGCTGATAAAATACAAATGCTAATAATCTTGATGAAAAGGTGTGTGGGGCATGCCACTAGGTTTAAGTGGATTTTCACTGATCAGATTATACTAAGAATTATTGTCACAGATAGCATAAAGTAAATTGCCAATTAATAAATTCGGGATGATACTGAGAAAGAAAAATGCAGGAAAAAGCTTTGTTACAGGACAAAAAAAAAAAATAAAACCAAGGGAAAGCAAGTCTTGTTCTTAAAGCTACCTGGAACAGAAATGAAAGAGAATGCAGCCAGTTGTGCTCTATGAAATGTGTGTGTGGATTGCTGGGTTATTTTCATGCCACGCTAAGGGCAAGGTAGCAATTCTTGTTTCTGGCCTGCTGTAGCCTGTTCACCCCAAAGTGGGTGGAAAAGATGAAAACTCATTCTCCACAGTCTCTGTTTTATGGCTTCATGATTTTTCTCCTGCTTTGAGCTGCAGAGTGACTTGTCTTTCTTCTTTCTCTATTTTTTATTGCCTGCAAAATTTGAAACAGGTTTGTTTAGAGAGACAGACATGGCTCTCTTGTGTGTCTTGGCTTCTGCTTTGGGTGGCTGGGTACTGAGCTTAGATGACTAAGCAGTTATGACTTAGGTCTTTCCATCCTTCTGTCCTTCCTTCCTAGAAAGCTGAAGAATATGACCTTTCCCTTGAGCTTTATGTGTGACTTAAATGCCAGTGCTTAGGATCTGCAAAACTTGGGGATAAACTTCAAAACCAGTTTGGTATCCAAACTCCTTTTTTTACGATGAATAAATTTTTGGACACTGAATGTGTTGAAGGATGCTTAATAAAGGAATGAAATAGCAGCCTACAGCTAAACTCAGCTTTCTGAGCAAGAAAGAAGAACCTTATTCCAAAAATAGGGAGCAACTATTGCTCAACAAAGTGAGTGGTGCCCACGTACACTGAGCAGTGCAAAGGCTCCAGCTGGATGGTTTCGAGCTGAGGAGACTCTGGTGATGAAAGGTGCTTATCCCATCTCCTGAGAGGTAGGTCTGCATGTGCATTCCTTGTATTTGCCTGGAGCTCTGAAATGGAGCAGCAGAACAGGTACAGCCAGGATTCCAGAGTCCAGATGAAAAACTGCCCCTGACACAAGTCAAACATTTTGGTACCAGCCAGAGGGATTAATTAGACTTGTTTGCATATTGAACAGCAGCCAGTGAGTTCTGATTATTCTCAGAAAAGTGCTCCAATTTCCTAAGCTTAGTATATAAAAATAAATATTTTTTTGTTTGTTTGGGTCAGGAGGAGTGGTGTTTTTTGGTGGGTGGTTTGGGTTTTTTTATAGCTTTTAATTTTTTTTTTCTGAAATGCTAAAATACTATTCATGTATTATGAAGTGTTGCAGAACTTGGTATCATTCAGTTGTGAATAGAACTTTTGCTGCTGATGGAAATAGTGTCTGGATTCTTACTTGTCATACCTTTAAAATCTTCAGAGACACTGCTTTATGCATATTCATTCTTATAGGAAATGGTAGTGCTAAAGTTTACTGGTAAAATCCATCTTCAGCACAGTTGTTTATCTGATCTATGCATTCATTAATAAAGAGTCCCTGCTGTTGTTGGCTCCAGTACAACTTAATTAATTACTATTTGAAATATGGATGTGGTAAATGATCCAACTTAGTGAAACAGGAGAGCAGCTGTTACCTTCTTTTATGTTTGAAGTCACTGGCTTTTCTCCTTATTTGTGTGTGTCATCCCCTTTTTCATCTTATGACAATAATTCCATAAATTTTGGACTCAGATTCATCTGTAAACTCTGTGCCCTGTTTTGTTTTCCCACTGTGTCATCTTGTTCTCCTCTGTACTCCCCATTTTATCATCCCATGTTACACCATCCATTACTGTCTCTCCCTCTTTTCTCTGTCATAGATTTTCAGAATCCTGGTATCCCTTTCCTTTCTGGTTCCTTTCTTCACTCGCTCTGCGTTCCTGAGAGCCAAGTAAGTTGTTTCCTACTCTGCTGGAGAAACTACTGCTTTTGCCATTTCTCCTCGAGATGTATTTTCCTGGTGACATATGCCTAAGTGGTTTCTCAAAACAACATTATGGAATTCATTAGAAGTTTTTCCTAAGTGTTTCCATTTCCCCCATTAGTCCTGCAGCTGTTTTCTCTCTTCAGTTACTGAACTCGATTGATTTTTGCTCCTCTGTCTCTTTATTCTTCTTTTTCTTACTTTTTTTCCTTTTTGCTGTCTGGAAGAGACAGTGAGAGCTGATGTTTAACAGCACCTCAGATGGCTGCAGGGTTCCCTGTCAGCTGGAGGCATTTCTGTGCAGCCCGGTGCTGGAGAGAGGGAAGGGACCCATTTCAGTCCTGCCATCAATCACTTCCATCCTCGGTGTCTCTCCCATGGATGCCCTGGCACTGCAGGCTGTGTCTTCTCTCACTTGATGTCTTTTCTGCTGAGGAATTTCTTGGGGAGTTTGCTCTGTGAAGCTCCCTGGGTTTGTTAAGCGCTGCTCTGGCTGCCCCTGCCCTGAGCAGGGGATGGACCGTGACCTCCAGAGGCCCCTTTCAGCCTCAGCCGCTCCGTGATGCTCTGGAGCAGGAGAGAAACAGGAATGGAGAACAGAGGAACGAGTGTAGTGAGCACTGTGTGTTCATGCAAAGAAACACCGTGCAGAACTAACAAATGCCACAGCAGAAGCAATTTAACCTCCTTGTCTCGGCACAGAAGATGTAAATCCCGATTGCAAAGTTTCAGAGATACTGAAACAGCCAGGGGATAAATCATATTTGGCTTTATTCTAAAATAAAAGCAAACAACGAGCAGCATTCTAACTCATTTATTTGTTCTGTTAGCTGTATGCTGTAGCATTTGAAATGGGCTCTGGCAATACAGTTTTAGTTATTTTAAGGGCAAGATTAAAATGAAAGAATATGTGCAGAAATGTAAGCACAATTTGAGTCCTCAATGTAGCTCTTAGGTATCAAGGTGTCTAGTATTTTTTTGTTTTCCAAAGAGGTTTAATTAGTTCAGAACTGAATAGTTAGGGAGGATCTAGGAGTATTTGTAGTAGGTAGAGCTACAGAGACCCCTAGAAATAGTCTTCAGTGGTTTATGCTTTTATAAATACGGGATGAAGAAAATTTTATGTTCTCCACTTTAGAGACAGAAAACAGGAGTGTTCAATGAGGGAAAAAAAAGGTTTTTATGAAATAATTGAAACAAAGGAGAGCATGGAGTAGGGAAAATACTGTAAACAGCAGAAATGTAGGAGTTTCTTTTTAAGGAGTGTGATTTTCTTAAACTACCATTATAGAATCAGACATATACTTTAAAAAGCGTGCAAGTCTTGAAGCTATTTCCTTTTCAAAATGAGATGTTGGATTACAAAAAAAAAAAAAAAAACAGACTTTATTTTCTTCATAGAAGTAGATAGAAGTCCCTTTATTTCATTTATATTCGATTGTCATTATCCTGGGACACAGAGTAAGGGCTGTGTGAAAAGGAGTAGGAAGAAGAATAAAGACAGAATTTTTCATTGTCCAAAAAAGTGTTTTTTTCTATCCGTAAGAACTAAGAAAGCCCTTGTGCTCAGAGGAATGAATAATGATTTATCACTCTTGATACATATGGAAGTGAGTAAGTTCATGGGAAGGGTGTCTGTTGGGCTCAGTCTGCTCAATGGAAAGATGTATGAAGGCATGGTATCGATCGCTGTTTCCTTCCTGCAGCTGTTTGAGGTTAGCTAGTTAAAGGAATTTTATACATGTTTAAAAAAGCAAAGCATACAATGTGTTATTAACACGTATGCACATTGTTATGCCTTACACTGTGTCCCTGTACTAATTGCTGTCCTGATAACTTTTTTTCCTTTTTTTTAATGCCTTCCTGCTGCCCCTTCCACCTCTTCCTTTGTTTTGTCACTTTATTACTAAAAGCACTAGATTCAAAATTACGCATGCCTGGGCTATAAATGTTTATCTCCTCTAAGCATTCCCCACAGAGCAGTACCCACTCCCCAGTCTCTTCTGTGTTTGTTTTCTGGTGTTTGGTTGTTTTTTGTTTCACAGACTCTTTATTTCTTCTGTTTTGTGCACTGTGAGTGTGACCCGAGAGGCTCCCGGGTCCACATCCGTGGATAATGTGGCGCCATGAGTGCCTGAGCCACCCCTGAGCCCTCTGAGAGTGGGGTGGACAGAGCTTTTTTTCTTTTAGAATGACTTCAATGCCTCTCAACAGTATCCAGTGTAATCTATATTCTATAAATAAAATTTTCCAGGTGCTGAGGTTAGACTGAAAGATCCGCAGTTCCCGGGTCTTTCCTCAAGCCCTTTTGTGTAGGCTGGAATAATCCTGGTGGGCTTCAGGCAGCAGGGAGCTCCCCAGGCTCCCAAGCCCCTTGGCAGATGACAGGCAGGGGCTGCTGCCAGAACATCCACCAGCTCCTCCAGAGCTCTGCGGTGAATCCCATCAGGCCCTATCGACTGGTGAACGTGTTTGTTTGCTTACTTTAATATAAATATTCCTCCAAGCGTTTTGTGAGCGAAGAATTGTCCTGATGCATTGTGTGATAAAGAAATACAGCTCAGGAGGTGCCTGGATCCCAGAGAGCAGAGTGTTCGCCTCCAGGATTGCTCTTCATTTGCCTCCTGTACTGATGGCATGACAGTTCTAATCTCATTTTAAGTCAAATGTGAGTTCTAACTGCAATTCAAGTAACGAGAGAGTAACCCCAGATTTTCTCCACCTATTGTACAATGAGTTGCTCTGCACAGGTTTTAGCAGTTCTGCTGTTTCCAGAAGGCTTTATTTCAGTCTGACCCTGCCAGGTGAAGTCATGGCTCTGTCACAGGCCTGTAAGATAATACACAAGGGGTTTTTTAGGGTTTTGGTTCTTCTGGCTGAGGGTCTTGGAGGTCCTTGTCAGAGAGGACCACTCTGATACCCCAGTCCTCAGCACGGTGCATTCCCATTACTTGTTCCACAAATCCATATTCCCTGCCAGTCAAAATGAACAAGAATTCTCCTGTTGAAAAGAAACACTGAGGTAATGTCAGGATACATTATTCAGAAATCCACAGATCTGTTTCCCAATATAGCTAAAATACACATGGAAAAATGGGGGAATCGTGAGCAGAGATTACACAGCCGTATCAGGTAGTAATGTATTTTTGATCAGGGCTGGGTACCAGAGTTCCAGATTAACTGAGAAAGTACAGGCAGTGCCTTGTACACGACTGTCATTCTCAGCAGGGTAAAAAACCACAGTGAGCATCGTTAATGAGCATTATCATCTGCTACAATGCAGGCAGTGGGACAAATGAGAAATCAAAATAGGGCTTGGATATGAGCAAAAAGTGAGAAAAATCTGTTTTTACAGGCTATCACGATGATACCTGGACAGTGGTGCTCAGGTTTGTGGGCTCACAGACCCCACAGTGCTAAGGAAGAATTATCTCAATGTTTTGCTATAGTTTCTAATTTTCCTTTCCCCACCCCACAGCAGGTACCAAACCACTGCTATGGTATTGAATATTTCCCAAATAGAAATGCTGTAGCCTCAAGGACCAAAACCTGTACAATTGATGGCAGCCTTTTCACGTGTCTGTTAGCAAACCCTTCAGAATATGTAAATCTGTATTACATGAGGCTTGTAAAGAGTACAAGCGTGGCTTTGGGAGACTGGCACAAACATTTCTGAAAGCCAGGTGGCTTGGCTGGTCCTTAATACAGCACTTAAAGCTTTTCTTTTACTTCAGATGGGTGAAAATGTATGTTTTGAAGCACAGTTTTTCGTGGTCTGTATTATGATTTCATTTCTGTCTTTATTAACTTTAAAACTTAAGACCCCCAGAGAACACAAGTTTGCATTCTTGTGGTCTCAGCTGAGAAGCTAAACATTATTCCAGGTAAATTCCTCCCCTGTCCTGGAGTTAGTCTCTGTGGTCAGAGTGGAGATATTTCACTGTGTCAGTGGGCATTAGTTTTATGGATAAAAGGAAGTCTTGGTGCCAAGAATTACAGAGACTTTGTTGAAAACAAATGTTCCACAGCTGACTAATGGGGGGAAAAAAGTGGGAATGGAGGAATATTCCAATATAAATTCATGATGCAAAGTGAAATTTAGTGGCTGGGTACTTGTGGCTAAAGCAAGGAGATTTCTTCTGCCTGGAATATTTATGGAGAGCCACTCTCCTGCATTTATTTTGCAAAGCCTTGGACATGGTCAATGGCATCGTGGATTGCCTGACCTGCAGGTAACCAAACCACTTAAACTAGAATGCAGTTATAACAGAAAGCGATTATAGGAAAAGTTTGTGAATTTCTAAATGAGTCTAACAAAGACGTTACATGTGCTGTGATGAAACCGGCTCCTTTCTCTGGAGCACAGTGAACTCACATTTCAAGAGTTTCAATTTTTTTTTAATCAAGTGCTTTAAAATCTCTATAATAGGAAAAGACTTCAAAGAGAAAAGATTAAAAAAGAAAAGTAAATAAAAAGGAAATAATATAATTAAGGTTTGACCCTGTAAATTGCTAACCTTCAAAGCTAATGCTGGGGAAGCACAATATTATTAGCAATAAAAAGAATTTGCTTTGCCCTTTTAAAATTACCATAAACCGATTGACTGAAATGGAATGATGTTAATATTTAAGAAGTAGGACACTAGATTCTATTATCTCAGAAACTCTGTCACCTGGTACACTCTGTAGTCCTGTTATCTAATTATTGTCCTTAAATTGCATTAGTGTGCCAGCAATTTGTCTGCTGTTGGAAAAGTAATTGACATTTGAGTTACTGCTTCATATTTGGGAGACTCACTAGGTGGTTCCAAAGAGCCCTCTTCTGTCAAAGCAGATTAGCTTAATTTTACCTAAAAGAAAAGGGAAAGTTTGCATTTTTGAGTATGCCATTTACACAGTGCTCCTGTAATTTGGTATTAAAATTCAGGTTATGTATCACAGCTGATTGCCAAGTAAGAAGAGAGGGGGGGAGAAGTGGCAAATTAATAAATGACATTTGTGCCTTCAAATTCACTTCAGTGCAGTCTGGTCCTTCAGTGAGTGTGCAAGAGGAGTCTGCTGGGACGAGGCAGAGCCAATGCTGGAATGCTGTGGATGCAGGGAATGTCTGAGCCTTGGGCTCTGATCCGCAGGTGTTTGGTCACTACGAGGGCACAGTGCCACTCACGGGACCTTTTCCATGCCATTGGGAAGGGGCTGAAATGCTCCACTTCACCCACATAATCCTGATCTTCTGTAGGAATTTCAGCTTCCTGTTAGTGTTTGGAGGAAGAGCGTTTCCAACATCCTTTTTATACAGTTTCTTCCATGAAAATGTGTGGGCTTCCAAGCAGGGGTTCAGAGATGCAGCGAGGCAGGAGTCCAGAGCGAGGAAAGAATTATTTATTAAATTTACAATACCATTTATATATTCTAGTTCCATAAAGCAATTGAACAGTGTTCACACTTCTCCTAGGGTGATTGGTCAAAGTCTCAGACATCCACTTAGAAATGTTTTTCCTAATATAATGTACACAAAGTCAGAAGATTCCAGATATGAATGCTATTTACAAAACCCCTATCTATTGTTTACATAGCTTACACAGCAAAGGAAAAGTTCTCACAGAATGAATGCAAGAAGAGAGAATTTCCCTGCTAACAGCATTTCAGCATCCACAAAAATGTAAAGGATAGTTATAATTCCATGAAGCCTGGAAAGGGGAGGAGCAGCCTCTATTCCAGCAATTGCCTTGTGTGAATGTTCCCATGTCCACGAAAGTTTGGTTTCATGACTGTGCAATCAAAAGCTTGAAACTTTCCAGACAAATGTAATTTGGGATCTAAAGTTGATTAGAGATGCATGATTACAAAATGTGCATAATAGTTTATGTGACAACTGGAATTAAATTTAAAATATATTTGAATTAGCATGAGGAATGTAGCTGTCTGGTATTGGTGATAATTTTGCTAATATAATTTGTTTAGAGATTTTCACCTCATGTTTAAAAACAAGACAAATTTCTTCAAAGTATTTTTTTCCACAGGACTGTTGCATAAACTGAAGTTCATTGCCTGAACTTAAAAGATTGTGTCAGTGCAATCCAAGTGAAGCATTTAGGAATGTTAGCTCAAACTGGAAACCTCACCTGAGTTTCTCTTGACAATAACTTTAAAAAAAGATTTAAAGCACTGGTTACACATCTGTAGAGGTCTCTCTCGATATGTCTTTAAAATACTTCATTTTTCACTGACAGGAATCAGGATTGTCTCTGCTCTTGATGGTTTACATAAACAGTTGTGGTTTTTCAGGTATTATTATGAACTTGTTAAGGCCTTTTACAGACCATGTAAATTGGTGAACTGTTTTGCAGAAAACACTCTTTATCTCTTTCATCTCAAAAACCACCAAAAAATTAGGAAAGTGGGTAGAAAAATGTGAGCTTGATTAAATCATCAAAGTATCAACAGGTTTCTGAAATCCTTTGTGATAGTTTCATTCTTCATTTTAAAAATAGGTTTCAAACCCAAGCATTTTGCCCAAAAAGTATCTGAAAAGAAAGAAAGCTTTGAAAAAAAATACTGGCGTTGATTCTGCAGGCAAAGTGGTGAGGGAATGAAAGTTTGTAGAGTGAGAAAGGCAACATCTATTTTAAAGAAATTCTGAAAGTTAAGTATTCCAGAACAATCGATGCCTGTGACTTGTACTTCACGTGAATAATGTGCTGCTGTAATTGCAGTGTCTGCAGAGCACAGCCTGTCCACTTCTGGGCTGTTTGTTCTTTATCTGAAATGACCCTGATGTTGTTACTTCCCAGAAAATTAATACGGTATTAATAATTATTGGCATTTCTGTATTTTTAAAAATTTGAAGCTGTCATAATTTGGGAGAGTGAGGAAGAACGAGGACACACTCCTCGTGATCAGAGAGAAGCTGGCTCTGTTTTCCAGACCGTTGGGATTGTACCTGGAGAGGGCCAGGTGAGGGCAGTGACCACTGGGGTGACACTGGCAGAGTGCTCTGAGCCCCCCGAGTCCAATGCTGAGCGTTATTTCAGTTTAAAATTCTAATAGTGCCAGTAATGAGGTAACTTTACTATTAAACCAGGGAAAGAAAAATAACCTTTTCTCCCCGAAGAAGGATGTGTTGGAAAGGTCAGAGCTCTTCCTGGAGGCAGCGAGGGGCCTGGTGGCAATAATGGGAATGCGAAGTTCTTGAAATGCACTAAAAGTGGAAGTTTTCAGCAGGACAAAGGACACTGCAGAAGGAACTGTAATTTCCTAGATTTAGGATTCTTGCTTATAATGCTGTTAGTTAGGTAAGGCCAGGCTTTTAAAGAGCTCGGGACCAGAATTTCATATTCTCAACCTACACAGCAGCTGCTAGATTTTCAAAATAGCTCAACTCCTCACAGTTCCTGTTCTGCGAGGCACCGAGCTCTTAGCAAAGTCTGGCTCTCATTTGGGTGCCAAAATGAGATCTGAACTCTCATGAAAATCTGACTCTCATGAAAATCTGTGAGTACACTGATTTCTTGGGGGAAAAAGAATAAAATAAAAATCCATCAACTGGATATGAAAATGAGTTATAGCAGTTATAGTATAAATTACTATATTTATTTATTTATTAGTAATTAACTTCTTGGCATGATTGTCATAGTACTCTGATAACCATAAATCCTGTTCTCTGAATAGTTGTTAAAGACCTACATATACTAAAAATAAAAGGTGATCTGTGTAATTATTTCTAAATCTCTCTCATTAACATCCCTCTTCTTTCCATTTTCTGGTGCTTTTTTTTTGTTTGTTTTTTTTTGAGCACACAGAGCAATGTTCATAAGGACTTTTCCTCTTAAGTTTAATTCAGACGGAGACAACTGCATGTAGAATGTATATTTATGCAAGTATGATGCCAACAATAGATGCATACAATTCTAGTTTAGAGAAAGACTTCTTGAAAGTCTGTTGTCTCCCTTGCCTGTTAAATAGGAAAAATTGAACTTCAGTAGATGAGAAGAGGGAAATTTGCTCTAACATTGCCTAGAGGGAAACTGAAAGAAAGGGAACTGCTAGAAAAACTTGTGTCTTCACAATGTTGACATAATTCAAATATAAAATGTTACACCAGTGTTTTTTCTGGAGTGGAGCTGGTTTCCAGTAATGTGTGGGGATTCAAATCTATGTTTAACAACATGGATAACTGGGTAACACCAGGAAGGAAAAGCAGTTGTTGGATCTAGAGAGATCTCTAAAATGTTCTTCTCACATATATAAGAATGCTGTCTTACAATATAAATTTAAAGTTTCCTTCTTTCCAAACGCAGCATTTTTGTAAACTTTTCTGTGGCATCATTCCTTTAGAGATAATGGTTTCCAGTGACCTGTGTGGTACAAAAAGAGAAAATAAGTCTTACCGTGGATGTTAGATTTCACAATTCCCAGTCTGTCTCTGTGTAATTCTGTCCTTTGTCTGACAACCACAACGTGCCACCAAGACATAATTCATCATGGAACGAGTACTACCATACCCTGCAGGATATATGCAAAATATGTATATGTGCAATGTCCTGGCACGTTTACCTATGGGTGCTGTACAGGTACCTACACATCACTTCTGTAGGTATGAAACCCCTCCTGGAAGGAGGAGGAGGCTCTGCACCCAGGCAGCAACAGAGACACAGGAGCGCCAGCGTGCTCCCAAACAACATTCATACAGGCTGAGAACAAGTTCACTACCCGCGAGAAAACATGTTTGGTTGGGTTTTTTCCCTTTTGTAACCTCTTGATTCAGACACAAGCACCAGGAAAGCAAGTTGTGCAGCAGATGTATAAGCCAATGCATTAATTTGTGCCAGCTTGTCATCGAGCTGCGCTGTGCCGTTTTTAGCGTTAGCTCTGTCGGTGTAAATGCTGTGCCACTGGCTGTGTGTTGTGTTCTGTGTGCTGGGCTCGGCGGAAGGAAAGGAGAGGACGCAATCCAACACGACTTGGTCTTTCACCCTGTTCTGAAAGCACCTTTGGGCGTGTTGGGGTTGCGGCCGCGTTTCTCTCGCCGTCAGTCCGCGGGCAGTGCAGAAGGCAGTGCAGAAGGCAGTGCAGAAGGCAGTGCAGAGGGCAGGGCCGCGCTCTCCTCGCACTCACCCAGGCGCGAGCCTTGGATTAGCTTTGGTGGCTGAGCAGGAGGATCCCATTGTCTCTGACCCCCAGAGGTGCGGCGGCAGAAGCGTGCTCGCTCCCCAAGTTTGTGCGCTCGGGTCCCACAGACCGCGTGCGAGCTCACCAAGCGCTCCTGCAGGGTGGCAGCCCCGGGCTGGGCTCCAGCTGCTCTGCTCCGCAGCCACGAACCCTCCCGCGAACAGGCAGCGAACAGAGAGCTGGAAAATCCTCTGCGCGAGCGACGCGGAGCTTTGCCCAACTGAGCCCAAGGCTGACCTTTACATTTTGTCTAGTTGAAGTTACAGAGCAAATTTCCCATGACATTATCTACAGAGGAATTTAGAAAACATATAACTTCCTTTCTTTTTTATTCCCCAACTATTTTTAAAAGCAGTAGTGGCGTCTTTTTGCCTTTTACACGGACTTACTCATGCAAAATGAATATTTTTCAGAATAAGTGCCAGAAGGCAAAAATTGTTATCTTTGAATTCAGCTGTTTTAAAGAAAGTCACCTTGAAAATGTATTTATTTATGAAACTTTTATGTCTGTAGGCTTGCGTGAGTGGACATCTAAATGTAGCTCGGAGTTGCTAACACAGAAGTGCTGTTGCTGAGCAGCACCTATAAAACTATAGGCAGTTCTACTCAACTGAATTAACAGACAAAAAATATCGAAAGAAGTATGTGGTCTGCCAGCATTAAAATAGATAAATAATTTGTCAAAGCTGGATTTTTAGGACAAGCAGTGTAGCTTAACTTGAAGACTAAAGTCAGAAACACGTAATTTTTGTGGAATAAGTATGCAGATGTTATGAAATGTGCTGGCTGGCTGAATAGTGAGCACGGTGGTGTTTTCTGAGTGCTCAGAGATGCTGGTGAGTCTTTGGAGGGTTTAATGGCTGAAGTGGGGGAATGTTTTTTCTTCAGAGGCATCAGGATGCAAGTTTCTGGTGCTGTCCAGAGTCTTATCCAAAATTACCATCTTTGTCTCTGAAGAAAAAAATGAAAGCCAACAGGTTGAAAATAATAATTATTTAAAATTTTTTTCCTACTGTTTTTTAATTATTCTGGTAAGTGCTAAAAGATCATTGGCAAATATACTTTCCTCCTTATCCTGTTTCCATTTCTCATGCAGTTTTTGAAAGGCTTTGCCTTTTAGCCATCTTGGCTTTACATAATTGATCCATCCAAGAGTTGAATTGTCTGTGGGTCAAACATGAGTTAAAATGCAATTTATTTTATTTTATTTTATTTTTAATATGACATTTTTCTAGGAATATTCTTGGCTTACACTTAGCAAGCAGAAAGATCTCTGCTGCAAGATCATTCTCGCTGTGCTGTGGCCCTGGAGTTACGCTGATGCTTTGCTTGAAGGAAGTGGGCCAGTCTAGTTCTGGGCAGTGTGGTCATTTGTTGTACTGACAGAGAGAGAATCAGGAGAAGAGAAAACTGAGAATTTTGGAATGTAGGCAGGGAGAAAATAAATCTGAATCTTCAGCATTTTCATGTGCAGGCTGCCAATCCTGATGTTTTTTGGGGAAAATGTATGTTCCCTGCTCTCTGTTCCCCCGTTGCTGTAATAAATTAATCCTGGTTGTGGGAGTTAAGGAGGCTCCTCTCAGAGCTATGGCCATGCTCACAGAATAACAAAAAATTGTGATAAGAACAAAAAAACCCCAAGAAAATTCTTGTCTTGTTTTCGAAAGAACAGGATTGTGTGGGGCTGGCAGTGGGAAGGACACGCCCTTTCCCATTAGCCTCTGTACTCTTGGGGGTGGAAATCACAAAGACTTTTCAGTCTTTGTTGGTGTTTTTTAAGCAGACCTGACATGTGAGGGGTTTCTTTTTATAATGTACCTTCCAGTGACAGCTCCCCCGCCTCGCGGCCTCAGACCTTTGCTCTCTCCGAGTCTCTGTTCCTTTGCCAGCAATGCTCTTGTGCTCATCAACTCGCCGAGTCTTGGGCAGGTTGGGGTAGACACTAATTCGTGTTTTGGTGATTTCTCACAGTAATTGTTTGATTCAGGCTGCTGGATGTTCTCTTGAATTTGTCATTTTAGGGTAAACTAGCAGAGAGCCTTCTGGAGGGCTGAAGTGGAGCATAATCCCTGGTTTTGCATCTCTTGGGGAGGTTAATCTGTGTTTGCATCTCACGAGCATCTCCAGCTCAGTAGGGTTGGGCACTTTACAGCCTTTCAGGAGCTGAGCCTCCTGACTTTGCTGCCACGGGAGGAGGAGCTGTTGCTGCTACTGTGCACGGAAGGAAAAGCTCACGGATAGCAAGTGATGTGCCTGAGGTTGCTTCACAGGGCAAGGAGTGTCCGACACTCAACTGCTGGACCTAATCTTGGGTTTTTTGCTTTAAGTGATGCTCACTTTTGAATTCTCTTTCAAAACACTGTTCAAAATCTTCCAGGTTCAGGCTTTCAGGAAAAGGCTCTGAAGAATGTAAGTTCCCTTCCTACCCTGAAGTGCTCCCAGGCCAGGAATGGAAAATAAAAAGGGCACAGAAACACTGGGAAGTTGTTACCTGCCTAAAGTCATACACAGCCCGTGGCAAAAGGATCAAGTATTCACCATTTCTCAAAATAATTCCCTTAATAATAATTTTTTTTCTGGATATTTCCACACTCCTCTTTTGTCTGATAGTTCAAAGTGTGCTTTTTGTTTTTCCTGTATTTCAGAGGCTCTGTAATAGTGACATGTTTAATGGGAATGGCTTGTTTGGAAGTTGATTTTAATTATGGCTTAATAGGATAAAGAGCATGTTTAACAATTTATAAGTATTAAAATTGGAACTGTGCATTTGGCCTGCCTGCTGTGCTGGGGAGGGGGTGCACACACAGGATTTTTGTGACTATTGGTAAAGTGCTGGAAGATGCTTTTATATTCTTGTGGGTTCTCTAAGGTTTATTAAAAAAATCCATATGATAGAAACAATGTTGGTTTTGTAATAATCTTTAAAGTTCTGGTTTTATATCTTTTCATATATTGCTCAGTCATGATTATCAAACCAACAAGAACATATTTCCCTACAGTTGTATAAAATAATAATATATTTCATATAGTTGTTTAATGCCAGATACTTTGAAGAATTTTAATTTTTTTTCAAGAAGGAAAGTAATTTTCAGGTCTTTAGAGGCTGCAACAGAGAAACTTGAGTTCTTTTGGAAAAGCAGGAAGCCGAGAGGAGGGCTAATGGCAGAAATAGCTGACTTTCTATGGATGCTGGGTTAAGAAAGTGAGAAGCTCTGATCTCCAGAGATTGGTGAGATGTGGCAGTAAGAGCAGTAGTATTCATGCTTGCTGCCTGGTAGGAATCTCAGAAGAAATGTGAGGTAGCCAAAATTCATAGTTAAAAGTGTTAGGATAAGATTTTAAATCCAGAGCCTCATTTGGGAGCTTTCTCTGAAAATGTTCTGATTCATGTAGCAAGAATAAGAGAATTTCTAATCTAGATAAATGCTGGAGAAGGTGGTAGAAAACTTCAAATATAGATTTTACTGAAACATAAATAAACTATTTTCATTACATTTCTGTATTTTTGTATTCAAAGAAGAATCCAGGCCTTGATTGCTTCTTCAATTTGACTCAGACTATAGTCCCCTAATTGTGTCACGCTTTATCCAGGGCTCCAATGACTCTCTTAATTCCCAAATAATTTCAAAGAGAAATTCTAGACGGTGGTCAAATATAATATGTGGAAATCATCTTTAGGAAAGAGATGGATAAAAGAAACAGCTAAGTACTGAATATGGAAATGAAGTCCATCTCTGATCACTAGGGAATGACTCCAGTCTGTGTGGGAATTCAAAGCTTAAGCAAAAGAAGGCAAAACTGCAATATGTTCTGAAGTGAGTGCTGAAATTCAAAGCTTACATAGTGAGCAAGCAACCACCCCTCCAAAAAATGTCGAGAAAATCTCTCATTCTATTCACACTAGATTGAGACTGGAAATAATGCGGTTCATCTCATCAGTGCCATTTTGTTACCTTCAGCACCGTGTTCAATATCCAAGGCTAATAAAGCTGTTCTTTTGTGGTTTTTTTTTCATAAAAGAATTTACCGAGGACCAAAGTGGTCATTTCACATGGACAGCAGAATAATTTCAAAGACTAAGAAGAAAAATTGCACACAATTTTTTGCTCATTTCTTCAGGAACTGGAAGTGCCGTGTGGATTGTTTCCAGCGCTGCCCGGGGGGGGCCTTGGGACAGACCACGAAGGCACTTGGTGGATTTAAAAGGCTTATTTGTGGAATTAGAGCTGAGATATGAATAATGGCTCAGTGAAGAAGGGGTGCCTGTTCCAGGGTTATAAAAGAAATTCCTTGTTTCCTTTGAATAATGGCTCCGAAGGCGAGCGGAGAGTTCCAGCCTGTTGTTCTCAGGTGATGGCTCTCGTGGGATGGGGGAGCCTTCGTGCTTGGCATGATCTCTGGGAAATATCAAGTAGGAGAAGCAGAGGGAGGAATGATGCACGTCCGTGTTTGTGTGTTTCCAGCAGCCCCTCTGAAAGCATTTCTGTGGTACCCGAGCGAGCTCCAGGTGGTTATTGATGGTCCTCGGCAGCAGGGAAAGCCACGTTTTGCTGGGTTTGGGAGCAAGTAGTGTCCTTAAGGGGTAGGACATGAACGTTTTTTTGTAAATCAAAAAAGAAAAATGCTGTTTATTAATTGAGTGTGAGGGGGGAAATAGCATAAAAAGAGAAAAATTAAATATCATGTACTTGATTTTTGATAATGCTTAGTGCCAATAATTTTTTTCTGCAGTAGTTAAGCCAGTGTGACTTACATTTCCATGCTGTATCATTCCAAACACATGGGATATTTGAAAATTGCTATATTAAAAGCTTTTAGCCATGCAGAAGTGGAGGTTTTTAACATGTGATTTCAGTTCTTCATACCCTTGTGTCAGTTCCATTCACACACATACATTTGGGTGGGATCTGTATATCAAGTACATAGTCTAAGACTGTAATTAAAAGTTTGGGAAGTGACGTAGTGGATATATTAACTGCTAGTTTAGATCTACATGGCAGAGAATTGTGAGCAAAATATACCAGAGGGGATGTGGTTTGTGTTTTTTCATCAAGCCCTACATTTCCATACAGAAGCTGATGTACCTACACAAGTACATATTTAACTGATGTAAATACAGAATGCTCTGGCCACTGCCTGTATTTTAACAGGCTGTAGCATTTCCCTTTGCAACAGCTTCCCAGTGCTTTCATTTGTCTTTTGTCCAACTCCACCAAATAACTTGGTATTTACTCCTTATTTACTCCACTCTTGCTTTTTCAGCAGTTGAGGAAAATTCTTGAAACCTGTTCGTGGGCCCCTTGGTGGGGATGCTGTGCTTGGGCTGATCAGCACCCATTCATGGGATTAACTCTCTCTCAGTGGGACAGAAATACAGGAGGAGCCTTTCTCTCTTTGCCCCAAATCCTCCAATCAGATCATTTGCTCTCCTTAATGATAAACATAGAGAGGATAAAGGGCGGCTGTGCCCTGCTGCTCCACTGGGAGAATCTCTGCAAGATGTGACAGGAGTGGCATCCATCCCAAAAATGCCAGGATTCTGGTGCTGGAGGAAGAGGGGATTGTGCTGTGTCCCTAAATCCCTCTGAGGCTCAGTGGTATTATCTGCTGCATCTTTGCTGGAAGAAAATCCAAGTGAAATTCAAGTTTTTTTATACCTTGCAGAACGTGCAGAGTGGAAGCTTGTGAGGTTTGCATAACTGAGGATGTTTCTCATACAAATATTATGACTGTTCATCAAGATAACTTAAATAAAATCTCTGAGTTATTTTATTTTAAGCAAAATGAGAGTAAAATGACCAAAGAGTTACAGTCATTAATGAACCCTTGGCTTTATGAATTGCTTGCAGTGTTTTAGTAGTATGGGAGCTGTTTAAGGGGAAAAAAATCTTACTTGCCATTATTTACCCCAGGTGCACCTTGCTTCAGGTCTTTGTGTAGTTGTTTAAATAAAATTGATTTGTTTACAAAATAGTACAAGGTTATTTCATAAGTCTTAGTAACTGTACTAAAATCAAGAGGTTGCAGAAGAAATTATCATGTTTTCTGGTTTTATTATGTGACTAATTTATTTTCTTTCTTCCCCTCTCTCCAGTTTGAGTTAAAAAGTGAGCTGTAAGGTGACTTATTTGCATGTGACTTCACCTATGATTTGTCTTCTTTCAGTGACCCAAACCTGACCATTTGTTATTGTTTCAATCATAATTTTGATCCACGTGGGATCAGTTGTTAATTTAACACTGCACTGTCTGCTCAGATACTCTTGAAGTGCAGAATGGGAGCTGAAGCTTCTTGCTTTGACTCCTGAGATGCCTTCGCTGATATTTTTCTGTACCACATTCTCTTATTATCTTCTCTGCCTTATCAGCACCTCACTGAAGCGTTATTATACTAAAAATATCTATTTTTAATATATTACCAGGCAAACTTTTCAAGCTTCTTCAGAGCTTTAAAAACCTTGTGCCTTTGAACTACTTCTGCCACAGTAGTTTTAATGAAGCTACACAGAACAGGGACCATGATTCCTTTAAACATCAGCATTTCTTGACAGAATGGAAAGATGAATAGATGAAATCCCTTGGAGGCCATGGAACTTTTTCCATTAATTGTAATGATTTTGGATAGAAACCACAGAAAGAGAAGAAATAAGTGTAACAATGTATATAATTGGATGTATAAAGGGATACTAGTAGGAGTTCTGTGAAGAATTCTTTCTCTCAGGAGCAAAGAGGCTGTGATAGGATGCCTGATCCCTTGGCAAACAGCACGGTGCAGTCTCAGAGTGGAAGTGCTGCTTTTCAGAATATTGTTACAAACAGACCCTGTAAAATTTGTGTCAATGAAAGCCCTTTGAAATCGTGTTGCATTGTACCAGGGAAGAAGTACAGCAAAACTTCTTTTTTTATTCCTAGAAGTATCAGTATATTAATTGGCATTATCCAGCAACAGGAAAAAATGCTTTGTATCAGGAAATAATACTGGATTTTTCAGGTAATGCCTTTGTATTTGGTCTTTGACAAATTCCGTTCAATACTTTTTGCTTTACTGATTGGTTGATATAATTATGGAATAAACACAAGACTCTTTTTCCTCATGTATGAATAATTTGCAGAGTTAGGAAAATAAAACAAGTATTTGAGGATGGCGTGAAGGTCAGTTTTAGTTTGGTTCTCCACATCAGAAATTGGGCACTAGTAACCTGGGTGTGGGCTAATCCTAGAACCGCTAATCAGCCCCACTGAACTCACAGCTACTGAGCTGTCTCCTGCGCGGTTTTTCAGTGTGGTTTACAGTGTTTTGTTGAACTGAAATCAGTGTTGCTAACATGATATCAACTCATGCCACAAACCCAGGAGCTGACAGCGATTTGCTGAAATTTGTGTGTGTTGTATGTTTTGTGTGCCAGGGTGTTTTCTTACTGACCTTCCGGAGATGGTAAAACAAAGGAGATAAGTACCTACTGTGCCTTTCTGGAATTATAATCTCTTTCGGCCAGTGGTTCAGTTAGTTACATGTCACTATCACAGGATTATTCTGTCCCTTTTGATAGCAGGCAAAGAATAAATGTAAAATGTATCAGCCAGAACCACTGGAACAGCTCTGTAGTCTTTGGCCAGTGGTGCTGAAAGATGAAGCGCTATGTCTACAATTCAAATATTAAAAGTTTATTGAAGTTACAGAGGAATTGCATTGATTTCAGTACATTGGTTTGAGTGAAAACTGAGACTCTTAGGACAAAAACATACAGGCCTAAAGCACTGCTAGGAATGTCATTTTGAGACTTCTGGGCAATATTTGAAGTAGGAATCACCCTCTTGCACAGTTACCCCAGGGCACCCCTGATAGTACATGAGACTAGAAACCATTTGAATTGGAGACAAAATATAATTTGTAATTCCTGTGTATAACACAAGGCCTAGCCACCAGGAATTGTTTCCGAAGATATTTATACATGGAAGCTGTGGTTGTGATTAATAGCTGGCTCCAGACTGTTTTAGTGTAACAGTGACTGTGCTATAAACAGGACTGGGAAAAAATGATTACCTTTAATAGGGTAGCAGCTGTAAGGGTGCCTTTATATTAAGTGACTTAATGAATACTGATCTTGAAGCAATAAATCAAAATGCAAACAATCTACTCTAATCAAGTAAGCAGAATATTTCAGATACCTAAATTATATTAAATGAACACTTCAATCAAGGTCCGTACCTGCACGTGTTCTTACGTTTAATCTAGTTAGTGTTTGTGTAACATTACTCTTAGGATATATATATTTAACACACACTTGTTTCTTCTTCATTTTTTTTCTTGGTTTTGAGTTTGGGTCTTTTTTGTTGGTTTGACGTGAAGAAATTGCTTGCAGAATAATTAATAATTCCTAGTAAATCCTGTCCTGGTAGTGGAGGGTTTTCTTCTAAAGAATGATCAATGAGGTTATTGTGAAAGGTGTTGCAGCAGTTTCTTCAGGTAGGTGAAGCTCTGTCTAAATGTCTGCATTTACGAATTTATTTGGAGGTGTTGGTGGAAATACGTGTGTGCACACTGCATACGAGAGTGTGTGCCCAGGCCTGGGCACACCCAGAGCAGAAATTAAACAGTGACAGTGCCATCCTTTGCTGGCAAACCAACATCTGTCCTCGCACTGTAAATACACGGCGTGGAAATTAAAAGAAAATGACATTTTGTCTGCCGAGGTTCCGATTCTGGAGCGCCCTGCGGGATGCTGGGCGTGTTTGCCGTGGTTCCAGTGCAGCTGGGTCAGGTGGGGCCCTGGCCTACAGACATCCCTGTGCCTGCAGAAGTGGGGAGTTTCTGAAAAGAATCTGCAATTCAAAGTCAGAAGTCTCTTTGCAAGGTGCTGGTCTCACCTTGTTTAGTAAATATTCGTCCACCTTGGCTTTTAGTTTATTTACTGACCAAATTCCACACCTGCAAGCCAGAGGGAGACAATGGTCCAGAGGGGCATTTTTGAGCCACACTTGTATTTCTGTTCAGGCATTGCCTGAAAATCCACCACTTAAGAATTAATGACCATCTTTTATATTTTCTTAGTTTATACTTAGCATTTGTTGGTTCTATTTGTTTGCTTGGGATTTTTGTGTGGGTTTTGTTTGTTTGGCCTTATATGGGGGTTTTTTTAGAAGTGGAAAATAATACCTATGAGGCATCTGTAGAGGTCTTCAGCATTTGACTCTTCCCTAATTTTGAGACTAGAGTGTTGGTTTTGCCTCAAGAATCATTTTTCTCTGGTTCCTGGTGTCTCTAGTTTTGTCTGGGATCACAAAGGTGCAGCTGATCTGCTGCTTGATAGTTCCCCAACAGCAAACTAGATTGAGAACAGCAGGAGTGGAAAAAATCAAAAGCTAATTCTATTTTGTGGGCGGCTCGTCGGAGCTGTGAGCAGCCGGTGAAGGCCTGCATTGTCTGCCAGCAGAATGAGGATGGAAATGCAGCTCCAGGCCCTGGGCTGTCTTTGGATTGACAGAGCCAGAGGAGGGGGTGCTCCAGCCCCCAGGTGGGGAGGGTTCCAGCCCCCAGGTAGGAGGGTGTTCCAGCCCCCAGGCAGGAGGGTGTTCCAGCCCCTAGGTTGGTTATTTTAAGCAAAATGAGAGTGGAGGGTGTTCCAGCCCCCAGGTGAGGGGGTGCTCCAGCCCCCAGGTGGGGAGGGTTCCAGCCCCCAGGTGTGGTTACACCACGCAGCTGCTCAGGCTGGCCTTGCAGATGGGCACCATGGAAGAAGCCAGCAGGAAGAAATGCAGAGCAGCTCGTTCTGGGTTAGGCAAGCACTGATCTTAATCCCAAGCTCCTGACAAGTACCCTACAGAGTCTTGGCTGGCTGGGTTTGCTGAGACACCTTTTTCTTGACCCAAAATTAAAAATAAATGGTATCGACTACAATTGGTAGAGCCTTTATGGCTGGGGTTGTCCCTAAACACAGCACTGCTACGAGCTGCCCTCGTGTAGATGTGTGGATAGGTGCCAGGGGTTAGCATTCAGTGTATTCAGGTAAAAAAACACCTTGAAGAAAACAGTGGAGCTGCACTGAACTGATTTTCCTGTGTATCCAGCCCTACAGATATTAAGCAACAGAAAGCATAAGGAGACTTGAGGCTTTCTGCTTTGTTTTGAAAAAGAATTGTTCCTGGGTTTTTTCCCCTGTTGTTCCAGTGCCAAGGCCCCAGCACAAGCCTGTCAGAGTTCAAGGGGCATCTGGATGATGCTCTCAGTCATAGGAGTTTGTTTTAGGAAGATCTGCAAGGAGCTGGGACTTGGACACAGTGATCTTTATGTGGGTTCCTTTTTTATTCTGTTCTCTGATTCTAGTTAAGCTATTTACACTGAGGGTTCAGGCTGTGATTTACGTCATACTTTGTACTAAAAACTGATAGATAACTTTATTCTGGGAGCAGAGCTGATCTTCAGTTCTCCAGAGTGCAGTTCTGGTTAACCCAAACCACAGGCCGGTAGAAAAGTATCCACTAAAATTGCCCCAGCTTTTTAGCTTTCATTTGTAATAAATAAAAGATGGAACTGTCAGTCACAACTTCCAGTACTGTAAACGCTGAGAGTCCCTTTCATGTCACTTCTGAATGTTGCTTACTTCCACTTGAAAAAAGAACAAATGCTGTTTTACTGCTTTTAACGGGCTGTTTCTGCAAAGCCCAGAGCAGGCCCTAAGCAGGTAACAGTGCAGGGAGAGAGGTTCCTGGGGAGCCTCTCTGTTTCTGTGCAGTGATGTTGATGTTTCTGCAGCTGACTGGGAGCTTTTATAGCCAATCTGGGGAGGTGCAAAAGGCCACGGGTTGGAAACTGCCATTAAAAGTGCCTCTGTTTTGTAAAAGCTGCACATCCTTTACGCTCTCATGATGGAATTCCCCCTAACAGATAACACAGGCCAAAAGTTAAAAATGTTACTATAGGGGGGAATATGGGTTAAAGTGCCTTTATGTTTGTTCATCCTTTTATTCTTTCCAAATTAGAGGTCCATCCTAAAAAATCAATAGTTCACCTACTGGAGTTACTTCCCTTTTGTGATTTTTATGATCAGAAGTCACACATTGCTTGCCAACGTGATCTTTCACGGCGTTTCAGCAAGGTGAAGTTATCTGTTTATTTGAGTAATGCATCCCAAAACTAATCCCTTGGAAAGTGTGTCCTGTGGCACAAGTGTTGGCTGCCTTGCTGCTGCTCCCAGTGTAAGGACTGCCATGATTAATTGTGCAAATAATCCTGAGAAGGGACAAGTTCTTCATGTCTAGGGCCTGGTGCTCATTTTCAGTTTTATCCTAAAGGAGAGGCAGAGTCCTAGGCACGTACAGATAGCCCACCAGCAAAGAAACTTTAGCTGATTCCGTGAACACCTCTCCATTTCAAAGTGGAATCTTGTGGTAAATCAATGTTAAGTGGACGTTGTGAAGTTTTGAGCTGCATTTTGTTGGTGTCTGTGCTGGCTGGGGGTGTGTTGTGTACCTGCAGAGCTCTGTCCCTCAGGCCAGTACTCCTGCATCTCAGATAAATGAACATAATTAATTGCTTTCAATAAGATGGGATTTTTGTTAGCGATTTGTCCAAAAGATACGTTTGATTCTAAATAGTGGGTTTTTTTTAACTTGATGGTGTGTAGAGTGCCTTTTTTCTAACTCCCTCAAAGGATGGCTGAGTGGAACAAGTAGGGAAGGTTTCTCAGACTTGTTGCATTGCTGAAATTACTTGACAGATCAAGTTATTGAATGGGATTATGAAGATGGAGTTTGGGGTTTTTTTTGGTATTTTATGCATTTGTATTTTCTACTGTCTGCATTGAAAATGACCATTTCTGCTGAATTTTAATATCTGAAATTTTAAAAATCCTGTCCCTTCTCAAGTAACCTCTTTGTGAGAGCAGGGAGAGAAGTTCTCAGAGGAGCAGTTTGTGGTCCCTTAATGGTCAATGCTTCCACTCAGGTGGAACTATATTAAAAAGGTTCCTTTTCCTCATGACTCCTGAAGTCTGATCAGAGAATCTGGACAGGAGAGAGGATATGCCTCTCAGAGCAGAAATCATCTGCTGAATTAAAAAATTTCTGTTTGCCTTTATTCATTAATTTTTTTCAGCTATTCCTTCATTGTTTTAAAAAGTCTGCATTGAAATGATAGCAAATTGAAAACTAAGATCCTGGTACCATGGTGGGAACAGATGCTGAACTTCAATCCCTTTGAATGCAGAAAGTTTCCCCTGAATAATAAGGAAAGCCTGCATTCTCTGTGTTGAGTTTCCATTTGTTCTGTCTTGTTTTGCCCAATGCACTGGGGGTGAGAGGAGTCTGTGTGCCTGGAAGGATATTGATATGCTCTAATAAATTAAACAGATCTGTTTTTCTATCATTATAAACCCAATACTTTTTATTGATTCATGCAAGCCCCAGAGATTCTTTTCCTCTGAAGGAAAGAGAACTTAATGAAAATACATAATTTGGCAATAAGGATGTTTTCTGCTCTCACCTCTCTCTTTTTTCCCCTCATTCTAGCAGTTTTAGCAAGTGTAAAGTTGTGATACTGATTAGCCTGGCAGCAAAAAGGGTAATGGTTTCTTTCTAAATCTGTGAGAAGGGAGGAAATAATGCAAAGAGAAAAGCAGCTTGAAGCAATTAGGTGAGTTAGTCCGGAATAAAGGGCTGCAAGTGTTCTCTTCCAGGACCACACGGTTTCTGGAGCAAGTCACAGATTGCAAACAGACCCCAGGAGATTTTTACTTCCATTATTGTTCAGCTGTGCATCCAAGGAGCTCATAAAAATACTGTTTCTGGAAGGGAATCTCACTTCAGTAGTATATCAATATACATGTTACCTTGACAGGAATAACATTCTGTGCATCACAAGTTAAATAATTTAGGTATTTTAAGTGAAACTATTTATCTGAAAATTCAGCAGGTTTGCAGATTGGTTTCTCTGACAAGGCACTGGAGAAATAGTATCAAGCAACTCACTTTATGCTAATAGTAATTTTATTTTTAACTTGGCATAGATGAATAAGGGGAATTGAAAATGTTACAGCTACCATATCCCTTTCCTCTCCTATTTTCTCGTCAATCATATATGAAATTTAAAAAATACATTTTCTACACATACGTACCCGTTAAAATGGTAAAAGTTGAAACTAGAATGATAATATGAACACTGGCTAGTTACAAATTTCTTAGGCTGAGTTTTGGAGTCACAGTCACTTGCTTAGGGTTAATTTTAATTGTTCATCTTGTAATGAAAGACCTTTTTTCCTTCACTCCAACCATATTTATTCATTTCGAGACTATTCCAGAGTGGTTTGTTATGTCAATTTGGCGGGGTTTGTTCTATCCATGTATCTTTTCTAACATTTTCCAAGCCGTTGTTTCATTTGCTCTGTGGTAGATATCGGAAAAATCATTGAGTTCTCACAAATTAAAATGGTGTTTGGTTTCAAGACCAGTGCCCTGAGGAATAGGCTGCACTGAGATCTGACTAGACCTTGTTAAAGCACCAGAAAATTCTACACAGTGGTGTCTTTCCATAAGTCTTTGATGATAGAAAAAGTTTTGTATTTTTTAGGCACCAAAGTAGATCAATTACAAATAAACGTAGAGGAAATCCAGTTGTTTATTTCTAGAGTTTATGTACTATAGGGGCTTGCACTAGCTCCTCTTCATTCACGGCTCTCATCGTGAGGAATCTCACATTTTACTGTGCCTCAAAGGAACCATTTCCCAACAATAACCAGAGCTGGCCTTACCCACAGCCCTAGCAAGAGCAGATTTTAAGTCTGTGTTGGTTGTTTTACCTGCTGGAAGGATGGGGCTGAGGGTGAGAAGCTGATTAACCCAAAGGATACAGATGTGCTGGTATCTTGTTAATCCTTGGTTATTACAGAACAGCTGTGTAGGTGATAAATAGGAAATCAGGGTGGAACTTGTAGCCAAAATACACATAAAATCCAGTGGTTTATGCACTGACCTTACCAGCTGCAACGAGCCAAACCCAAGCACATAAACAGGATCTGTGGAAACACAGAGGAAAGAGGCACTGGTTCGATCTGCTCTGCTGAGTGAGGACTGTAAATACAGCAGAAGTCTGACCTAAAATCAACCTGGCTACAGGAAAAGTGGGTGCAGGTTGTGCCTCACCTCTTCTGGGGAAGGGAAGGGAAGGGAAGGGAAGGGAAGGGAAGGGAAGGGAAGGCTTGGCTTTCAAAGCTGAGTCACACCCTTCATTTACCTGCAGAGGCCATAATGACCCCCATGAACCCAGCCAGCACCAGTGAAATCAGGCTCCTGGGGGCCAGGCAGGCAGAGGATAACTCCAAAATAAACACCATGCAAGAGCTTTTAAAAGCANGAAGGGAAGGGAAGGGAAGGGAAGGGAAGGGAAGGCTTTCAGAGCTGAGTCACACCCTTCATTTACCTGCAGAGGCCATAATGACCCCCATGAGCCCAGCCAGCACCAGTGAAATCAGGCTCCTGGGGGCCAGGCAGGCAGAGGATAACTCCAAAATAAACACCATGCAAGAGCTTTTAAAAGCAAGTAAGCTCTTTATTAGCCAGTGATACAGTCTGGTGGGTTTATATTCAGATACAGGACAGGTTCATCTAATTCAGTATATACATTTCTGATGTCAAGCTGCGTTCATGACTTTGTTGCAATTTGAAATGTAAATTAATATGCCACACGTAACCTTCTAACTGTTTGTGTTTCTTACTGGTTTGCAATAATTTGCTCTGGCATTTGGATGTATGGAAATAAAGTCTTTTAAATGCCATAAAATGATACACTGATGAAATACTATTTAAGGCTCGTTGTAAATGATTTGGTGTTGATGTTTAGGGATGCATTTGTGGATGTAGGTAGATTATAAAATCGTTCAGAACAACGTGAATGAAAGGGAGAATGCTTATTCTCCTTGATACCTACTACTTTTATAGTCAATTTAAATCTTATTTACCACTTCCATACAAAGAAAATGAATGGAATCCCTCATTAAGCACATCCTGGGATTTGGGAATGGGAGCCTTATACAGCTGAAGAGGGGATTTGTGTGTAGGCTGCTGTGCTTCACTTCCTTTAAAGCCTTCTCTCCTCTTTCCAGTGCAGAGGGAGATGTTTCCAAGGGTCAAACACTGGTGTTCCTCTCTGTTAGGGCCACGTCCTGGTTGTGGCTGTGCTGGGGTTGGTGCAGGGCTGTGTGCTGGATTTAGGATGAGAGCAGTGCTGTCGCACTCTGATGGTTCAGCTGGTGCTGAGCAGGGCGTGCACTGAGTCAGGGACTTCTCAGCCTCTCACACTGCCCTGACAGTGAGGAGGGGGAGCACAGGAGCTGAGAGGGGGCACAGCTGACCCCAGCCATCCAAGGGGGTATTCCAGACCACTGGGCATCATGCTCAGCTGGGAGGGAAAAGCTGGCTGGGGTCCCTGCTCAGGAACTGGCTGGGCATTGCTCAGTTAGGGGGGAGTGACTTGTTCATGTGCACCCCTTGGTTTTTTTTGAGATTTATTTCTCTCCCTCCTTTTTTTTTATTCTCTCTCTCTCTCTTTTTTTAAATTACAATTTATTATTCCGTGTCAGTTATTAAATTGTTCTGATCCCAATTCACGATTTTTCCTGCTTTTACCCCTCCTTTTCTCTCCCCCATCCCACTGGTGGGGAGTGAGCAGGAGGTATGGGATCTGAGTTGCCAGTGGAGTTTAAACCGTGCCAGGGCAGGATGTGCTGAAATGGGTCATGGTCCTTGCTTTGTATCTGGACAGAGACTTCCTGCTCTGAGCTGCCTTTCAGACTTGAGAGGATGGTGAGTTCAGCTCTGGTGTTCTTTGTGATACGGCCAACAACTGGGGAATTGTTTGCCATCATCCCACTCCAGTCACTGACAGGTGATTGCCTGTGCTTCATTCCCACAGCATTGGCTGATACTGGCTGATTTTCAATGCTGTGCTCTTTGCATTTCCTGCCCAGTGCAGTTCAGGAGTCCCACAGCTCACTGTGCTTTGGTGGCAGGAGCAGCAGCTCCTCGTGTGCCTGTGCACAGACACGAAAAGGGCTTCAGAAGTTCAGGTGTCTTTCATCTCCCAGTCTCCCCATCTCATTTTGAGATTCAAGATCTAGCCTAGTTTCGTTTTCTGCCTTTTCTCACAGAATTACTCATGTTAAGAGCCTTTTTTTCCATTCCGATGCACCCATCCTGCCTTCTAAAATTACCTCTGGTTCCATAAAAAAAAGGACATTTCCAAGAAGTGCAGTTGCACATACATGAATTGAAGCTGTTGGTGTTTGGAATGAGTAACATTGGCTCTGTGTTGTCAGCTGTGTTTGAATATTGCAAAATAGTCATGGTTGTGGTGTGCAGTGTCCTGATCCTCTGATGCTGCTGTGGATACACCTGTTCTTTCTCCTTTGACAAAATTGGTTTTTCTAGGTATTAATTTTCTAAATGTCTGTGTTTAGTAATTTCACACACTTAGAGCTTTCCATAAAGCTAATTTTCTCTTTATATTCTAGCATTATCTCTGTTTCAGTGTGCTGGCTTCTGCAGTGGGTTTGTGCCTCCTGGATGTGACACCCAGGTGACCTGCTCAGATCAGCTATTTACTGACCGTGTGGGTTTTCTACAGAGATGTAATTAATTCCTCATTTGAACCAGCCTGCCAAAACTTCCACCTTGCTTCACTGTGCAATGGAATGCCTATTAGGAGGTGAAGTCTAGGAATTTATTTCAATCATGTCTTTCAAAGATTTATCAAGTTGTAACATGCTGTCCAGTTCTCTCTGCCAAAATGTCTTCCAGCAGTAAAAATCTGCTATTAGTTGGCTACAGACTTTTTGGAAGAAGCTTAGATTTTAATGTTTGTGATGTTACCAGAAGCGAAATGATTTAGAACTTGCTGCACAGCTCAGCTGTTAATATTGATTCCATCAGTTTTGTCAGTGCCTAATTTTGCCACGTAGATAAAAATCCCTGATGTCCATTTCTGTTGACTGTGGGCAGCTCTCTGCTCGTGAGCCTGGTATTTTAGCCTGTCACACTATGGAATGTATTCTTCTATTTCTGTGTACAAAAAAAAAAAAAATTATCATTCAGTAGGTGAGCTTGTCTCCCATGCCCAGGTCCCAGGTACGCTGCACTAACAGAGAAAGCTGTTCCACCATCTGAATAAAGAGCACAGCAATCACTGTCTGTGGCACAGCGCTGCCAGCAAAATACTCCATCAAGTTCACAGCGTAGCAGCTATGGACAAACCCATCAAAAATTGTAATAGTGCAGGAGATAAAGCAGGAAAAACTTAAGCCTGGTTCTCAAATGACACCCATCCATGGCAGAAATGAAGGCAGGCAGCGGCTTTGTTAGCTTTAAAATCTTAATTTGAGTGACTTGTTTTGCCTGTGCTTCGTCCTCCACTGCAAACACAATTTTACTTATGAGGTCTCTTTGAGAGAAGAGGTTCTCAAAGCTGATAAAAATTTGAAGTTAGATACCGAATACTAGTTCTTTGTAACTTCCCTAGCATGAACTGGTCAAATTTGGACTGTTTCTGTATGGGCTGGGTTCTATTTCCATAGGGGGAAGCACAAGCTGTGGGAATATTTCTGTTTTTCAATAGCCAGGCTGGGGGTTAATGTTTGGCTGTCACCACAGCAGACTCAGGGACCCAAATTTCCAGCGTTTCCTTAATTCAGTGGAAAGCTCCTGTGTTTCCTTTCAGTTTTAAGGCCGTGGTCCTCTGTCCCCTTGGGATATCACAGGTCAGGTCAGGATGGCACTGACTGCTTCCAGGATCCTCACTGGACAAAGCAGTCGATCGAGATGAGCAGAAGCCCAAACCAAAACCCACAAACCTGCACCAGCTTTGGAACACTGACACTGCTCACAGGGATTTCTAATTTAGTCCACTGGCAAGCTGTATTAATATGCTGCATAATTCTGAGATAAAGGTAAGCCAAATTTGGCTTTCCATTTCTCACAGCAAAAAGAAAGACACTCGATACTTTAAAAATATCACATCATTTATTATAGTGAAATGAAGCATTAAACACAGTGGCAAATGGGTAAAATAACTGTCTTGAGAATTAATTGAAAGTCAGGTAGGACAGGGCTCAGAATATTCAAATTACTTCCAAATGCTTTCTGTTTATAGCTGGATTTACTGCACAATATAGTTTAAATAATCTGCAAATTCTTTATCTGTTTTTGATGCCAAAGCTATCACAGGTCTCTCCTGCCCCTCCCCCGATATGAGTCTGTGATTTTGGCATAGAAACTTTGATAGAAATCAGTATAAATGTGTACTCTATGTGTGTGTATTTGTGTAAATACCTGATTTAAATTTTATAACCTTCTCTTGTAAGTATTTATTTATTTTTCCTTCTTGTTCTGCACATTTTGCAGACAAATTTATTTTCTTTTTCAAGGTGCATAGACATAGGTCCCCTCCCTCCACCCCCAGATTGAACTAAAGCCATCCATTATTACAATACCGTAATGTATATAATGTAAATAATTCCGGCCTGGATTGTGTGTGTGTGTGAGTGTTGTATAATTATGATGGTGAGAACTTTTCTGCCTCCCTTTTTATACTTAAAAAGGTTCTTCCTTTTTAAGTTGATTTTTACAACCTAGATGAGCCATTCTTCATCTTCTTTTATTATCACTTAACATTGTTTGCAGATTTTTGTCTCTGTTGCTGTTACTGATAAGGAATTTCTTTAGACTGGGTTGTGTTCGCATCAGCAAAATCTGTGAAATTCATTATATACACAGCTTAAAAGAAAATGGAAAATACACTTATATCGGTTGCAGGAACTATAAATTTATTTGAGCTGTAACATTATTTAAAAGTGATTTCTTGTCTAAGATAAAATTATTTAAAAACCATGTTCTTTTCTTAAAATAGTTGAAAAAGTATATTCAGTAATATATTACTATGACAGCAAAAAGCAGAATAAATAAAATCTGAACCTGATGAAGAGGAAGGAAGGAACAGGGTAATTTAGAACTGAAATTATTCTGGAGCTGATCTTTAAATATTTCCAGGGAAGGAGCTTGCTATGAGATTTGAAACTGTAATGCTTCAGGCAGCTGTAGAATCGATTTCTCCTAAGTGACAATGCCACCGTATTTCAGTTCCTCACTTTTGAATGAAGTGTGTAATTGTGTTTCCTAGAATTTTTTTCCTCAGTGATGATGAAGGATCTAAAACAGTGGTGTGCACTCTTGGATAGTTTCTAGGTAAGCAAAGCGATTTAGAATGCTTTATTTCAATGATGTCTTACAACGCCTTGCATTCAGCGTGTGGCAAAGCCTGGTGCACGTGTTGTTGCTGTTTCTGAACTGAATTCAGCTTTTCTACTTGCTCTGGGACAGAGGTGAATTTTGTTCACAGCTGTTCCTGCCTCCTCTCACATCTTGTTCCTCCTGTTGATGGAAAGGCTTCCTTAGCTCATGATTTTCATTCATCCTCTGGATCCTGAACACATGACCGGAGTGTCTTTCTGGGAAGCAGGGTAGTGAAAGCGAAGTTCTTTCACCAGCAGTTGTTTTGGAATTTTGTTAATGCCATCAAACTTCTCAGGCACAAATTATTCACTTCTGTGCTGAATAATGTGCTCAGCTGAACTAAATGAGTTCCTTGTACAGCTCCCATTAAGAGTGAAATTACGCTCAGATGAGCTCAATTCAGAGCCATCTGAGCCACAGGTTATGGCCTCACACGTTAAAACAAGGTGTTAAGATCTCCTCTTGGACTGAGGGTGAGGACTTGTTTGAGAATCAAATAATTTTAACAGGGTGGTGTCTTGCTGATTGATTTTTTGGTGTTCTGGGTATGTTTTTGCCTGATTCGTCGTTGCATCAACCAGTTAAACTTTCCACTTGAGCCTCTCCTAGGGCTTTACCTGTGGAAGAGCAGAGCTGGATATGTGGAGAGGACTTGGCAAGAGGGCAGGATGGATTGTTTTGGACAGGGTGGAAGTTTATGTTTGTTTGTTTTTGCTGGTCCACAGGCACATCTCACCTGTGCACAGCACGTGGGGTTTGTTTGGGTCTCTCAGTTTCGGGGGCCTTTCCTGCAGGGAGAAAATGGGTGCCTGGATCAGACCAGCACTGCAAGTGGCTCCCTGAGACCTGGGTGAGAGAAAGCACATCCTGGCTGCACCCTCCCAAAGAAGCAGCCAGCAGGGATCCCCTCCAGCCCCAGGGCTGCGTGTGCGTGTGGGGAGGTGCCGGCAGAGCAGAGGGGAGCGGGGCAGAAGGGACAGAAGATGGAAGTGGCCCTGGTGGCAGCAGGGAGGATTGATGTGCCATCAGGGCGATCTGCCTGCCAGCACGCGGCTCCCTCCCCAGCTCAGTGCTCCGAGGTACTGCAGGGATCTGTCACCTTCCCTGGCAATGAGGCAATAATTTACACTGTGAATAGAGCTGGGAAAGGCGATGGGAGAAGGAAGGTGCCATTCAGCACAAAAGCTGACAAAATCTGATTGTTAAGTACCAGTCAGTGCATTAAACTTCCTATCTCTCTAAAGAGCGAGGAGGGAGAGGAATATGTTGTGTTATCCAGAGACACGTTACAGGAGACAAATGCCAAGTGAATACTTTACAAAACTGGTGTGCTTTAATGCATTTTGTAGTCAATAGCCTGTCTTTTGTCCGCCCTTCGTTGTGACAGCTGCAGTGTGCCACAGACCTTAAATCAACAAAAAGCAGTGGAGTATCCTGCTCTGGTATATCAGTACGTGGGCACACTGGCTGGCTTGGGAGAGCTGCAGCTTGTCCAGGAGTGCCCAGCACAAAGGGAGATCAGCCTGTGGCACCTCGGTGCCGCGCTAGCCAGCCTCCCAGCCCAACACCAAGGGAGAACACCCTGTGGCACCTCGGTGCCTCGCTAGCCAGCCTCCCAGCCCAACACCAAGGGAGAACACCCTGTGGCACCTCGGTGCCTCGCTAGCCAGCCTCCCAGCCCTGCGGTGGAGGGCACGGAGCCCAGCGGGCCTGGGGCTGATCGATAGCCCAGGTGTGAGCAGAAACAAATGAGCAGAGGAGGCTCCTTCGGCCGGTGTTCCCAGGGTTTATTGTAGGAGCTCCCTCGAAGGGGACCGGATGCGAAGAGAACGAGATAAGAGACTGAGGGGCTTTAAAGGGAGACAGGGAAGGGGGCAGGGATGGCATAGCAGGGACCTATAGGAAGAGGGGAAAGGTGGGACAGGTCTGGGTACCTTTCCTCAGGAGATACAAGGGGTGTCTGTCAACTGTCAGTCAGACAGACCGAGCCCACATCAGGTCACAGGAATTCAATGGGAGAAGCCATCCTCACAGAGGGGGGTTTTACCCTTTGGAACCAGCCCACCAAACCTCTTTTTTTGGGCTCGGTGGCCCCCTGGCCACCGCTGTGGTTTGTTCAGTCACCCCGACACTGGCTGCTTGGCAAAGAGTTGCTGTTCAAGTCTGCCTTCTCTGGAGAGCTTGGCTCCCTCAGCACACCTTCTGCCTTGGCTGTTTTGAGGACTCGCACTTTTGTTTGCAAATTTGCTGTCAATTCAGGAAAATGACACCGTGGTTAGGAAATTAATGGAATTCTGATACAGACGTTTTGTAGGCAAATAAGGTTGGCAAAAGTAGCAGTGGAAGGAAAGAAGACTTGAAATCCTGGCTATCAAGTAGAGAGATAATAATCAGATATGGTGAGCTGTGATTTGTGTAGTGAAGGCAACACTTGGAAGCAGAGGGAATGTGGCGTAGGAGAGTTTGCCCAAATTCCTCGTGCCCTTAGGTGGAAGGATGTGTTCAGAAGGACTGAAACAGTTTCAAATACAGTCGGTGACTGGGTCCAGAGCTTGTTCTACTGATGGGGTAAGCAAGCAGGGACTTCCAAATGGATTCTGGATGGTTCTTGAGGAGAATATTTTTCATTTAGGAGTTTATTTAGAAGCTCTTTCTCTTGGCATTCAGTGCTGGAGACTAAGAACTGAGCAAAAAGCCTTGGTCAGAAAGACTTGTGAGCAAACAAAACCTTCAGAACTGAAATGAACATTTTTGTCATTCAAGCCAATGTAAGAATCATTTAAATACAAGCTGAAACCAATGTTCTCAAATAAGAACCATTCTGGAATTGGAGGGATTTTTAAAGCATGGCAATTTGCAGTAAGCTGGGACAACTATTAAGTACTCCATCAGAATGTGTCTTGTTTCCATTAAAAAGGAATAATTTGCTCTGCCAGTTTACACCGTGTAGTTTTCATTAGGTTAAAAACACACCTGCTCAAATGTGGGGCTAGGATTAGGAGCTTGAACACAGAATGCAGGTTATCACCCTTTTTTAGTTTACCTAGAAGTATAAAGGTTGAAACCAAAGTTTACCTTGTCTACCAGGTCGAAATAATTAACCCAAATGCCTTAAACATAAGGATTTTCTCATTTTGTTCTTCATTTCTTTTAAAGACTCCATTAGTACTTAAATTTATCCAATTTCTAGTGGAATCTGTTCATAGCCTTACACAGTGTCAAGGAAAATCATTGATGCAGTGTTTAGAAATGGAGTTAAGTCAAATGTTCCACTAGTTGCTCTTTGTTAAAATAAATGACATCTTGATTTGTTGTTTAAGGAACCTTCATTTATTTGCCTTCCCTATAAAACTTTTCTCCATTTTTTTGTTCCTTTGGAACTCCCTTAAATGGCTGGAGTCAGGCAAAACTTTCCCATTATCAAATCTTCTTTTATATATTTTTTATATTTTGGAAACAAGAAGATAAATGATTTCCTCGACTGCCTTTCCACAAACTAGAGCAGTGTGTGCTTTCTTCCTGCCACAGCCTGCCCCCACTCCGAATCGCAGTGTTCGTATTTCAGTCTCTAATGGGAAACTCCTTTTTTGCCTGCTTCGACACCTTTGTGTCGTTCAGCAAATTTTTATGCAGGTGAGATGCGAAAAAAGGAAACAGCTTTCAATTATCTTGTGTTACTTTATGTTTAAGTTACCAGTATGGATCTAATTGTGGTCTATTTGCTGCTTCATGTGCTGGTGAATTGGCATTGGGGTCACAAACTACATTAGCCTTTTCATCTTAAGCAACATCAGAAAATGTAAACCTGAAGCCTCAAATGACATTTTTAATCTCAGAAAAATAGCAGTGATTTCGTTCATATGTTTTTCAGTCAACAGCAAGCAAATCAAATCCTCATGCTGGCTAAAAATGCTTAGCACAATTGCAATAAATGCCTATTTCTGAAAAAGTTAAATTGCTTTTAAAAACATTATTTAAACAAACGCTCCAGAGATGCATTAATATTTCTGAAATTACTCAAATGATGTTGTAGATATTTATATTACACACATTTTGCATACATTCCAGGTTCCTATTTTTGCTGTGCACCTGTTTTTATGAACATTTTTGCCTTAGGATTATACCCTGGAAGCCCCAGGAAGCTGTGGAAGTGAGGTGGGAGCGGAGTTCCATCCAGTCTGCACTGTTGACTTCTGTCATAAGTACAGTCCACAGAGACAATAATGGTAAAAGAAGCTCAGCTGATCTCAGTTTTCAGAACATTTCCTTTTCTTTTTTTTTTTTTTGTCAGCTTGAGCCCCTGGTTTTGTGTTCTGTGCACTCTGTAGAGTGTTGCATCCTACTTGCTTTATTTTTTCAGTTGGTTGTAAGTCTCTACAAGAGAATGCAGTTGTATTGAGCAATTGAGATCTGCAAGCAGAGCTCCAGAGGGGTCTTAATGTATCTAATTTGTCACTGTTATTTCACTGGTATTTCAGTCTATGAATAGAAAATAGACTTTGTTTTGAAATTCAGTTTTTCTCTCTGTCTTTCTCCTCATTACCCAGCAAAATGTGTCAGTGGTTTTTGGGATGGGGAGGAGGAGGAGGAGCCCTCCTGTGTGCAGGGATTTCTTGTGGCTGTAAAGGATGCAAAATGTGATGGCAGCTCCAACAGCAGAGAGGAGAGGACAGAAACGCTGAATATTCCAGCTGTGCTGCAGTGGCACGTCCCTGTGTCACATCAAGTACCTCAGCAATCCCCTTGATTTCATTATTTGTAATACAACTCTTTGTGTTGCAGACAGGGTTAGAATTAAGCACAGTTTAATTCTCAGTTTGGGGACTAAGGCTCTGAACGTGTTTATTTCCCTGGGATATATTTTCATACTTGCCTGGTTTACTTTTATATATTATTGTTTATAGTGTGATTTCTGGATTGCAAACCTGCATTGTGCTTTTTAAAATTCATCTTCACAAGTTCAGAAATAAAACTCGATGAGAAAAAGCTGTGAAATGAGGCAGGCCAGGCTTTACAAATTGCAGAGTAATCCCAGACTGCTGTTTTACTACTATTTCCAAGTTATCTCTGCCTGGAGTAAGAACAAAACTCTTTAATATAGGGCTGCTCTGAAGTTTTATTAAACCAGTTGCTTAGTGTGAAATTAATTTGTTCAGGAAGGAATATAAATCAGCTGAGGTGAAAGAAAATTGATTTTTACACCACCTTCCACTTGTTGCACTCTTAGTAGTATAAGCTTCATTAGACTCTTGGAGTGTTTATAGGTGTTATAAAACGTTTAACACTTGATGTATTGAGGTACTTGAAGGAGTTTCAGGCATTAGAGGATTATATTGAGATTCCATTGCTATCAGTCTGGTATTTGGCACACGGGGAAGGAAATGTGTGCTCTATTCTCATTTTAGCCATAAATAGAAACTTTTTGCCTGACACTACAGGACTGATAGATGCAGTGAGAAACTCCAAGACTTGGAAACAATGCTGTAGCAGCAAAGGTAAAATTGGTGTAGATAGTTTCACAAATATAATGGAAGTCATAAAAAGCATTTGGAACGGTGCAGGAATTCGTAATTGCTCCAGTCTGGTGGGCATTTTGCTTCTCTGTTGCAGCTGTCAGTCCAAGTTCCCAGAAATGTGATACTCGAGGTGTTTCTCCCTTGCAGTGCATGTATAATCATGCTTCTGTTATGGTACACGTGCTGACATGGCAGTGTTTTGCCATGAAATAAAAGAACAAGGTAGAGAAGACAAAAAATACTGAGAAACCCAATCCTGAGACATACAACACAGTTCACTTTTAAGTTACAGGTCTTAAAAATGTTTCAGTGCAATTTATTACTGTCTTCAGAACTTTTTAGAAATGCAACAGGTTTTACAGGAAATGACAGTAATTTTCTTTCAGACTGTCATAGATGCGTGCTTTCCTAAAGCCAGCTGATTTATGGGATAAATGGAATAATACATGAGTTAGGTTTCTGGGCTTTGGGCTTTTGCCTCATGTGCAGCAGTTGGTGTCTGAGTGCGCTGCTGATCTGTTCTGCTATGGGAAGTTGTGCTTGGAAAATACATCCAGAATGCTTCCATGTACTGAAAATCCTCACCTAATGTGTTGTTGGAGGGGTACCTGGGCCAGCTGGTTCTGTGTAAATTGTTGCTGCTGTGGCGGAGCAGTTCAGAAATGAGTTTTCAGTCGTTGCACACCTGGACCAGCAGCTAACGCTGCCCTGCTCACTGGTCTCCTGCCAGTGGGGGAGAGACAGCTGCCACTCTAATTAATAGTCAGAATTAATACCCTTCATGAATGAAAATGATTGGGGGAAGGCAGGATGAACAAGTTAATTTTCTCTGCGTTTTCAGAGGTTTATTTTTCTCTCGTCGTGTCCCCACCCCTGTTTACCTTGTGTGTCTTTGTGAGTCTGGAGAGCAGACAAGCACAGCTCCTAGAGGACATCAGTGTGCAATGCTGTGGGCAGTAGAAATGAAGCTTATTTCAAGAATACAAGCTGTGTGTTGATTCTTCATCCTTCTAACCAAAGATGTGTATTTACTTCATGAAGTAAAGTTTTTTAACTCTTCACTATTAGCAAATAAGACAAGCTGAAATCAATTTTTCTTCCTATTGCTGGATTTAATTTCAAACTTGTGTAAGCTTAATACATAACTTAGTCACTTGGACAGAAGCTTTCTGTGAATTCTTATTTGAAAAATGAGGGCATACTTTAGTAGTTGTTTCATATGATTTTATGTGCCTTTAGTCACCTCTGAGATTTGTTACTGGCGTGCTACTATTTTTCTTATGCTTGAACAACAGCAAATCATCTCTGGTTTGCTTCAGCGTGCCAAGGAAAACATGCAAAGATGAAGCAGGTTACTTCACCAGTAAAAGGGTGTTTTGATTCCATGGAAGACCAAGCAGTGCAGTCCTTTCGCAGTAAAAATGCTGGCTTGATTTAAAAAAAGTTTCCTACTAAGAAACAGCTAATTACATTGATAGCACATTAACAGAATATGTAAGTTGAATAAAGATGCAACAGTAAATCAAATAAAGCAATTACATAAATCGGAGCATCTTTGAAAAGTAGGACAAGTTAGCTGAGTGTGTTATTTATTTAATACCAACTTAATATCACAAGAGCAAACAGTAAGACAGGTAAAGTACATCAAAATATTAATTATATGGATCCATGCTATAACTTTTAAGAAATGCTTACTTACTGCTCCTCTTCCAGGGAATTGCTGTTAGAAGTTAAAGCATAACATCTTGAATTATTCACAACTATCTGAATTATGATGGGTAGTGATACCCAGAAGAGCTTTGATATTTAAACAGGACAAAGACGTTTTACCAGTTCTCTGTGAGCTGTGGCTCTGAGACTTGAATCATTCCTTCCTGCACGGATTTTTCAAGCTACAAACTATGAAAGTGTGTTTTTGAACAAAGAAAATCTTATTTTGGCTTAGTAGGCTACACCTTAATAATGATTTAAAATGTTTAATATTTTTTTTCATTCCAAAAGCATTTTCAAAATGTTTTACAAGGTAAGATAGAAAAAAACCAAAAAAGGATATAAACATTGCTGTGATTCCTTTGGACAAACTGTTATCTGACAGCAGTGAGTATCTGATGCTTTCAAAGCGATTGCCTTCAGTAACTCAGCCATTTTTAATTTGACTTGGAATAAAATTCCATTGGAACAAGCAATTATCTCCTAGTCCTTCTAAGAACTTCTCTTGACCCCTGGAAAGATGAAGACACCTTACACTGCAGCCAGGCAGGATTTGGTTACTGCCCAGAAGAGTGGGTGACTCAGGCTGGGATTCGCAGCTTCTGGTAAACGTGGCAGCTTTTTGAATCCAATCTAACTCTTGATGAGTTGCAGATAGAGATAATAATTTAGACACTATAGCTGGCAAACAGCTTTGGGCACTTGGTGCCTGCTCTGGAGGCTGTGGCAGCTCCTGCTGCCTCTGGCTGCTCTCCACGCCTCATTCCCCAGGACAGGATCAGCACCTGCACCCGGCCACTTCCCAGCCCCCAGGCACCGACTGCTCCTGCATCGAGAAGCCAGAGCAGCGGAGCAGCTTTCTGGAGGATGGATGAGCTGGGGAAGATTCTGTCTTCTCTGAGTTGCCAGTACTGGGGAGTGCATTGAACCGGCGCCAGTTTTGGAGGAAGGATTGTTCACACACCCTTCTTTGGAAGCAGTGGGGAGGGCAGCTCTGAGGAACATCCCGTTTTAGTGTTGTTTCAACCACTTCATCCTCAGTCTGAGCTCGGGTTACCGCACTCTCATATCTGCACTCTCTAAAGAGAGATGCTGATCTGTTGCTTAGCATAGGAGATGAGTTTTTTCCAAGGATCAATTAAGAAATCTGTGAAGAAAAATATTTTTGTGGGAATAGAGGAACTATTGCTTCATTTCTGTAATAAGTCTGAGAAGCAAATGCTGATTGTGAGTGGAATCCCTGAGAAATGTAGCTTTGGTCAGCAAGAGAGGAAGAGTAAGCAGTATTCATGGCACAATAATCATATTTGTATGATCTGAAGATTCAGCTGCTTACTCCCTCTGTAGACTGAAAATCGTTACATTTTTGTGGTATAAACCAGACTCCCCTGTGCCTCAATCCTCTGTATCTTGTGTCCCACAAAACCTCTGATCCTGAGGGACGTGGGCAGAGGGATGGGGTCAGAATTCCCGGCTGCATCCCTGCAGGGCAGCTCCAGCAGCACCCGAGGTGCTTGGGAAGGACTGGAGTCCAGCGTTTAGCCCTTGCTTTAGGATGCAGCAAACACAGTTTGGCTCCTTGTAGGGCTGGCTGTCTTGGTGCTCATGAAATGGAAATGAAATGAAGAGATGGGCTCGAATGTGTAAATTTGGGGTTGTTTTGGAAGGCAGTTCTGCAGGAAGACTTGCAGGGAGAAAGATCAGTGTTAACAGAGGGCGTTCTGTGAGGATGCAGTGTAAGGAATCACTGCACAAAGTGGGACTTGTCATGTTCAAGGTAATGTGGGGAGCAGGGAAAGAAATGGAATAATTTAAATATGAAAGGCAATGAAATGTAATGAATCAAAGTATGGCTAACAAGGTGATTTAGTGAGATGTAGTTAAGCTGGATGCAATGTGATTTTAAAAGAAAAAGGTAGATTTAGTAATAGAAATGTAGACATTTGAAGCAAAATACAAAACAAGCAAAAGCATCTAAGGGGAGCTAATGTTTAATAACAGTATTTTCAGTGTAAAAACTATTAAGCTTTTAATTATAATTTTGTTCACTTTGAACCACCTCCTACATGGATAACATTTACATAACAAACAAACAAAAAACCCCAGGAACAAGTTGCCAGATTGTTATAACATAAAATAAACATTAAATAGAAAAATTAAAAAAAATGGGCTGTGACTTTACAGTGCCACTGTAAAATAAACAATATATTGCTGCACAAAGCACAGTACTAAGCAGTGTTGGATAAAATATAAAATAAAACATGAGTAAAACGGAGGGGTTAAATGAAGTTTAAACAGCACCTAGAGATTTGTGCATTGGTGACCCAGCGTGGTGCTAGTGAGACCACTGGTTAGGTGCCATGTTTGAGTAACATATATCGAGGTTTTAAATATTTCCAGTGATTTTGGCTTCACAGCTGACATGCTAAATACAAGCCATAAACTTTTGGAAATGTGGGCAAATTCTTAAATGGTTTAAAGTAGTGTATTTCTGGCTCAAAGGATTTGACCCTATGAAAAACGAGAAACTGCATAGCTTATTTGATGTATTCCTGTGTCCGATGAGCAAGACAAGGACTGGGGACACAGTGTTCTGATATTGAAATAAAATATTTATTTTGGTGCTTCTTTACCAATATCTGAATGTAGACTAAGATTATATTTTCTCATTCAATTTTTTCCCTCACTGAATGAGAAGTACTGTTGTTTCTTTTACAAGAGGAAAACTCCTGATTCCTTTTTAGATTAAAAAAAAAAATATATATATTCCAAGTGAGCTCTGCACTGAGAATTTGTATGCTGAGCCTGTCAGACTGTGAATCTTTATTATTACTGAGCTTTATCCTTGAGTACATAGCTTGCAATCCAGTTTGAATATTAAGTGTCAGGCTCAAATGCTCTGCTGAGAGATTTGCAGGAGCCGGCAGGCTCCTGTCCCAGCCTTGGCAGCCTCTGACCGCTCGCGGTGATGAGTGGTTTTATTTCACAGGTGTCACTTTGCTGGGGTGAAGCTCCTGATGCTGCGAGTGATGGAGGAGATACTATTACCTGCAGTCTGTGATTTTCCTGGGATGCTGGGGAAGGTTATGGAGGAGGAGAAAAATGTGTGGAACTGGTCATGCAGAAACGTGGGATGTTTACAAATCTGGTTCTTTTTCTGCTTAGATGCAGACACCTCGAAAGAAGTCTAGTTTAAAAAAAATCAAAACCCACCTTTTTTGTTTATTTACAAATAACCAATCTGGGCCCAAGAGTTTTCCACAGATGTATTCCGTGTGCCTGGGCTGTGGGTTGCATCATTTATACTTTTTGGTCCTTTTTTTCTCCCATTGAAAGCCATGTTACTCGTGGGGAAAATCTGCTGCTTGACACAGCTGAGCTTCCTCCTTTCTTTCCTTCTGATCAGAGGAGAGCCCTTGAACTCCAGTGTGGGATCTGCATGGACTTCTCTGTACTTGTGACTTTACATTTTGTAATCATTGTCAAATTATACCCAGCTGGAAGCAACAACAATAAATAATTCTTTCAGCCCAAGGCTCTCCTGTGTTGTATAAAACAAACACTAACTTGTCTTTTGAAATCAGCTGTAGTCATTTTACGTAGCGGGAGTAAATCTCCAAACATGGCAGGCTTAGATTATTTTATTTTTGCCTGTTTTTCAGACTGAAATAGTTTTATCAGAGGGATTCTTACTGTTTATGAAGAAAAATTATGGTAGCCCCTGTGCAAAGGGAGCAGTAACTTCTGCCTTCTCTGGAGCGATGGGCCTGTGGTGGGTGCCACTGGCTGGGGATGGCCTCCAGCATGGCTGATGTGGCATCTGCGGGAAGGCTGGGCCCTTTCAAGGCCTGATGACCTTACAGAAGTCCATTTTCCTGAACACTGGTGTTTGTCTCCAGTGTGTGAAATGATGCTTTTATTTTCTGTGGTGATAAAAATGTCTTTGGATCAGAAAATTTGGTGTGTCTACCCAAATTAGATTTCTTTTCTTTGCTTTGTCCACAAGAGACATGCTCCAGTCCGTGGAATGTGATGGACCCTCTCACTATTACTTTTTCTGCTAGGGCTCATTGATGTAGCCTAGAGTTGTGCTGTTTCTCTAAGAATAATTATGTCATAAATCGCAAAGCTGTTGGATAAATTGGTGGTTTTGGCTTGTTTTTATTTTTTCTTATTCTAGTCCTTGATTTCAAATGTTCTTTATTAACATCTACAGTTCTTAAGCAACGTCAAAATTTCTGTTAAAAACAATAAAAAATAGGTAAGTTTACCATTCTTCTCTCTACATGGGATATTTCTCATAGAGGTGTGATTTATTTCTTGACCTGTGATAGACGAGAGGACCTCTAGTTTAAAACTGTTGAATGTAAAGCCTCTTCTGGAAGTATAATGTTCCTACCTTTTAGTGTTTGTCAGGAGCAAGGTGTTCAGGGCTAAAAGCTCACCTCTGGAATAGATGGGAGGACTTCTCTAATGGCAGATGAAGACAGTTAAGCCTTTTTCAAATTATTTTGTTAATTCTGCACCTCCTTTGAGGGCGTTGTTGCCTCGAGTTTGTGCTAAGTGATCTCAGTCTGGCGGGCATAGCCGTGTGTTGCCGTGGTTAACGTGGGAGCAGTCTTGGTGGTATTGATTCAATTGTCCTACCTGCTCCTGAGGCTGAACAGTCTGTACTGCAGAAAACTGGGGAGAATCAAACAAACAGAAAAACGAGAAGAAAAGTTCTGGAGCTCATAATAGTCACAATGACAATGGGAATGGAGAAACTCCGTGCCCTGGGCTTTGCCCCTTCCCTGCATTGACAGAGGAGCTGACTCTCCTACAGCTGAGTCTGCTTATGAGCTGTTTCTGCAGCCAAAATTCTGAAAGGTCCTTTTGTAAGGGACCAACATTCCTTTCAACTTCATGATATGTTTACTTAATCCTGCAGTTTTTGTGCTGAATAAATACGTAAACATCCGCATGGCCTCAGTCACAGGAGTAACCGTTTTTAACTCAGTGGCTTACCTTCTTTTTTAAAACAGCAGGTATTTTTTTAAACCTTCTAGCAGTTTCAGTCACAGGTAGGGGGATATAGCTTGTGAAGGATAGTTTTATCTCAGGTAAGATAGAATCCAAGATAGCTTAGGGTTATCACAGTCTAGTTCTGCAGTGCTGTGCTGCTGCCCTTTAGGGCTCAGAGGGGGCACGAAGAACTTCTTACACGGCTTGTACAATATTTTAAAAATAATATTTTAACAGATCTGCACCATTTTTCCTCTGTACCACCATGCAGTTGTGAAGGCAGTGGTGGTCACAGTCTCCACTGCACAGACCTTTCAGTTGCTGTCATCACGTTGCACAGAATATGCACGGAGGGGCAGAGCCCTACAAAAGGCAGGTTACACCATGGAGTGCCGTGCCAAAGGTTCAGGACAGAGCTGAGATCGAGTCTGTTCTCACCTTTCCACTGTCTCCCCTCATGTACAGATATAAACAATACAGAACAGAGCATCAACCAGCAAACAGTGCAGAGCACTAACATTTGCATTTAATATTTCAAATCAGTTCTTATGCCAAGAGAAGCTATTCAATTTTAAGTGCTATTTGGATAAATCCCTGCTCACATTCATCAAATCTCCATGTTTATCCTCCTACCACAAAGAAAACTTCTGATTCCTTTGTACAAAAATATGGTCTCTGTATCCCTTGGATTCCAAATGTGCTGTGCATTTTCGTTTTGAGACAAAAATTTACTTAATTTTGAAAGATCAGAGACTGAGACTTCATAGAAAATTATTTTCAGAGGACTTTACAGTATTCTTCATATTCTAGTGAATATTTGCTTCTAGCAATAACTGCAACTGTCTTCTTAATACTCTTCATGATGTTTTCCTTTGCAGTAGTCCCATATATCCCACATATGCTTTCTTGCACGTGTAGCTGGTTGTGCTTTTTCCCTTCTGCACAAAGCTTCCTTCCTGACGTTGGATCAGATGTTTTTTCTCCTCCTTGAGTTTCTTCTGTGCCCACTTCACAGGGTACAGCCTGTGCTTGGTGCTTTGTCCTTCCGAAGGGTCTCTGCCCCAAGGCACCTTGGTTCCATCCTGCTCTTGTCGCTGTGGCACGACACATCCCCCCCTCTACCACAGATGGTTGGGGCAGGTATGGAAGGGACAGCCCAGGGGCTGAAAGGCCCAGCAAGGGATCATCTCTGGTGCCAAAAGGGCTCAAGCCCCAGCTAAGAATCAACATCTTAGTCTGGAGAGCAGATGTGGGAAGGGATAACAGAGATATTCTTGACTGAGAGACACTGTTTTGCAAACTATAAAAGACACATGAGTTATCACAGAGGCAGAAGCCTTCTACACACACACCCTGAGAGTGTGGGGGTCTTCTCCCCGGAGTTTGGACGCAGATTCCGCGGTTACTATCCTGGGAATTGAAGGAAAGGATCTCGATGTGTGCCCCAGCAACAATTGGATGGGAAGATACATTGGATCCTTGAGGGAAAGGATCTCGATGTGTGCCCCACCAACAATTGGATGGGAAGATACATTGGATCCTATGCTATATTATTTCTTCGCTAGCTGTAAAACTAATGGTACCTTGAACTTTGCCCTGTATATACCTACTAGTAGTTTCTTTTTATTCTTATTCCTGTGTAGTACATAGTTTGTTTTAAGTCTTATGTCTGTTAGTTTTGTGTCTATTAAATAAATAATTCATTCTATAATAGACTGAATCAGCCATTATTAAAGAACTTGTCAACAAAAGTGGGTCATGAGGTGCTGGCCACCCCAATAAAGCTCCTGCCTGCTGCCAGAGGCCTGGGCAAAAGGCAGAGACTCAGCTAAACACTCACAGCCATTCGCAACAGTCACACAGAGCGTTCCCTGGGGACAGGGGCCACCTTCCGTCGGGCAGCAGCGCTCCTGAGAGGCAGAGGGGCCCCGAGAGGCGTGAACGTGCACCCAGCACGTGCCTGGTGCGCGTGGCTGTGCTGAGTGCCGGGTCTGAGCCCCTCACTCTGGGCACGGGTGTCCCAGGCCTGGGGGCAGCTGGCAGCTCCTGCAGGGCACAGAGCCACGAGCTCTGGGCTGTCCCCAGGGAGCCCAGCCGGGTCTGGAGAGCAGAGGCAGCTCCTGAGTCAGTCTGGGCGCTGAGAGCCCCGGGATCCATGCGGGGACTCCAGGAGCAGCAGTCCATTGGGATGGAGAGGGGATGGAGGCAAGGGGACCACTGGGGCCCCAAGCCCCCCCGGGAACGGAAAGGCTGGAGAGAAGGTGCAGTGTGGGTCAAAGGGGGCCCTGTCTGAGCGTCAGCCAGGGCTGGAGATGGAAACCCCACGGCACAGTTCAGGCCAGGACCTCGAGCCTGAGAAATAATCTTTTGTTCCATTGCGATAAGAAATGCTATTCTGTAAAATATTCATTACAATGATTGAATTTTAAAAAAGCACCAAACTAAGGTGATGCTTAAGATTTAGGATTAAATTTAATGGTAATAAAGTGCAGCTAGAAATGCTCAGTAAATGGTTTCAACCTCCCTCTTCTAAGGCTAATCAATGCAGTGAGCTGCGCTGTGTTGAGTACCCTGGCATAAGCATCAAATGTGGTTTATCATATTCCAGTTGCATTTCTTTTTTTCTCCTTTTTCCTTTTTTTAACCTGATGTTTCGAGGATTTCCTTTTAGTGCCTACAAACATCATCTTTTGACAGACAGTGCAAATTAAAAGATATGGCTGGGCAAAGGAAACTGGAACCCAAATATGCCCCCTGGGTTTTCATTTACAGTTAGAAGCTACAGACACAATTACTGCTGACAGAAATGCAGAAGCCAGTGGCAGAGTGCATGTGGCAGTAGAGTCATGCCAGGCAGTAATTGGGAAGATTATTTTTAATCAGAGCATATCCTACAGCCCAAACATTAGAAATCTCTTGTAAGGCTGACAGGAAATTAAACTGAGACCAAACAAAAAAAGCCTCAAAATAGAAGTAATATGGTTAGAAGTCTAATGATGGCAAAACTCACTGCTTGTTGTATTTGGCTGTTATCTAAAGGGAATGGCTTTTAACTTACAGCGACAGATATCATTGTTTAATTGCATTTTTAGAACAGAATTAAAAATATCAGATTAGATCAATTTAGACGTAGGCTTTTGATAAAGATTTGAAGCAGTGGATGTTAAGTCAGACTTAGTAATTGTATATATGTATTAGTGGTGATTTTTATTATTGCTTTAGGTTTTTTGGTTTTTTTTCTTTAATATAATGCTTAATGAAGCCACTTCTACGGGAAAATAATAACATTTCTGGGATACTCTTGGAATGCTTGGGTATGGTGATAGTTTATGAAGCCTGAGTGGCCTGGGGCTCTCTCTCTCAGTGACCCTGCAGAACAACCTCGGCTTGTTTGGGCTGCCTGAGCTGCTGCCCGGAGGGAGAAGCCCCCGGGGTACCTCGGTACTGACACTTTCACCCGGAAACACTTTTTCATTTTTAAGTGGACCTTAATAGATCATCATCAGTGCCAGAGTTCTCCCTACACACTTAGCAGGACGTCCTCCAGCTGCCTCTCAAGCTTCCCTCGTCTCTGAGCAGAGCAGGAGCGCTGTGGTCACCCTGCAGAAGGGTTCTGCTCTTCTTTATGTGCCTGTCACGTACTAACGTTGTAATACCAGATGCAACCAAAACTTTGGCAGTTGGGGATTTCTTTCTGAGTCATAGGAGGGCAAAATAAGAGCCTACTTCGTGTTTTGCCACAATTTGTGGCAGTTGTGGAGAAGAAAATTTAGCATTGGAAATGTGTGTCTCGTGTTTCACCACAGGATTGCTTGTAGTTGTGTGCACAGTTCTGGATGGCATTTCATGTCAGGGTAAAGAATAAGGTGTAATGTCCAAGTTCAGAGTCAACCAGATTATCCTGAGGCCTGTAAATAGGATTTTAGCAGAATTACAGTACAGGTTTTCCCCACAAAACTACTGATATTTTCCAGCTGTGTTTCTGAAAATTGCTTCCTATAACCACATGAATATGCCTGAAATCCTGCTCACTGTTTAGCTATTGCCTGAGTAGCTGGATAACAAATTAAGTGTACTTGGTAGGACAGACGATTTCTGCCCAGTGGTCTGTACAAGCCCTGGAAATGGTGACCTGCTGCGGGGTAGGTGATGGGATGCCATCCACGCTGTGGGATTTGCCCTGCACAGGGAGCTGCCCTGAGCAGCCTGGGCATGGCCAGGGGCCTCCCCTGCCCCAGCAGGGCTGGCTGGGTGTTCCCTCGGGTGGGGAGAAATCTGTACAGAGTGACACTTTCTAAGTGTGCCACTCCTCCTTTTGCCCAACAATACATAAATGAAAGGAAACTTGTGTGTTCAGCTCAGAAATGGATTGTTGGGAGGGTTTGGGCGGTCAGACAGTTGCAATTGCTGCTGAGAGCATCAGCGTGCAGTCAGCTCCTAACTCTGAGAGATGCTCCCCTAGTGATGGTCCCAGCTCCAAGGAGACAGAAATTCAAGTGTGTGCTGTTCCTGCTTGTCACCTTTCCAAATTCTGAAGTTCTTTTATCTGTGTGTGTGATCATTGCAATGCTGCCTGGCATGTTTTTAGAGCATATGCATTTATGATACTGGTGGTTCTTGTTCCCATTTTTCCTCAGTTGCGTTACAGAGAACCTCCACTGATTTTTTTATTTACTGATTTATTTAAATTTTTTGTTTAAAATGAAACCATATATAAGGAGGAGGATATTTTGTGAAAAAATATCCAGTATGTTTACTGTTTGGAATTTCACTGAAGTGGATAAAAAGTATGTTAAATTTACCTACAGAATGATTTGATTGTACTCTGACTTAGGTATGTATTATCTTTGGAGACTCAAACTATGAACAACGATTCTATTTTCAGGAGTATTTGTATCGAAGAGTACATATTGCCATTTGAACGTGGAAATGAAAAATGCATGTAGGGAGAAGCTGTTAGGTAAAACATGGCTGAGCTTACTGTAACTACTAAAATTCAGTGAATAATCCAGTAAAATGTTACATGTCACAGCTGCTCATTAATAAGAAAGAGTGGCATGGAACAGAGTGTTACCCTATTGGAATTCCCAAATATGTGCTTGTGTAATATGTTCTGAATGGCTCTCCTTTTGGTTATGCATTTTACGATAATTTTTCTTTTGCAAAAATGCTTCAAATTTTCAATTGAATGATACACAAAAAGCAAATTGGAGTGGCGTGTTCCTGTTGAAACAGAAACCTGTGCTGGGGAAAATTTACAGTTATAGCTTAGTAATGTCTATTTTAGTAGGTAAATTTGCAGTGAAATAGATTTTTGGTTTCAAATGCATTCCAAACTGTTTGAACGCATTTACTGTCCATGGAATGTGTAATAAATAAATAATACAATCACACTTGTGAATCAATAACCAGATTTTGCAGTTTGGCTCTGTACTGCAGTAAAACTGCGCTTCTGGCCCAGCAGTGCGCACTGTGACAGCCCAAGCAGCGCACTGGCAATTGGAGTTTTTGTTGAGTCTTTAAGCCTTCCATGAGCACAGGGCACAAGCAGGAGCTCCCGTGAATCCCTCATTCCCAATAAGAATGTCTTTTTCTTTCCCCAGGAAACTCCACAGAAGCCCCATGCAAGTGGTGCCTATTGTTTCCATGAGCGGAGCCTCCTCCCAGTAAGTGCCCTGATTTCTGTGCTGCTGTTGATTTTCCGGGATCTCTGCTGTGCTGTCCCAAGGAATGCAGAAATCCTTTGGGCTCCCCAGCTTGCTGTGCTGCTGCTGCATCACCAGACCAACAGAGCACAAGTAAAGGGTCTGATGGCTTTTAGTCTTCAGTGAGCAGCAGCTTGCCAGTGACATGCTTAGAAAACAATCTTGCCTGGTTCTGGCTGTAGGTTAAAGTGATTTTCTCCTGTGTTTCCCTCGTACGTGTTTGGGTTGTGTCACTGTCGTGTTGTTGTCACCTTTGGCTGATTACTTCGTGTACAGATTACTCACAGACACTTTTTTTCCCCTCAGAACAGCTATGGATAATTAATTCATCATGCTTTCCTTTATAAAATGCTCTCATGAGGTCAGAATAGGGAATATCATGAATTAAGCACCAAAATTTATAGGACACGTGGAAAAAGTATTTGTGCTGATTAATTTTTTGCCTTTTCCCTTTCTGAGAAGATGCTTTCAAATCCAAAACACTTGTTGCTCATTCATACTTGGAATTTATTCTTTAGTAAAGTTTTTCTTTGCAGCACATACATAAAACCAATAATGATTAAGCACTTTTTATTCAGGATATAACTTTCTATACTTACAGTAAACACAGAGGTATCAGACATAACTGTGTAATTCTTGGTAGATGTGTGTTTTATACTTCCTAAACAGTTTTTAATAATCCTCTGCTTAAAATAAACTCCAGTTCTCGGATATTTTTTATTAGGTAATGAGCACGGTTTGTTCTGTATTAGGCTGGCTGAGTATATTTTTGCTTTATATACATTTATACATTTACAATTACACTCTTTGTTCCGTGTTGCACATGGCTATTGACAAAATAATAGACTACATTCACTTTTTTGTTCCACTTTATTAATGTGAGAAGCTGAGTTCTGCCCCAACACACACAAAGTTTCATGTCACTGAAAAAATTAGACACACAGTCCTTGCTAGAAAAAAAAGAGTTTTGCATTTATTCTCCTACACTGAACACAATCTTGCTCTTAATGTCTTTGAAATAAGATTTCATTATTTCAAAAAGACTGCCTGGCTTACTGGATGAAAAAAAAAGCCTGTTCATCTTGAGGACAGATTTAAATCAGTTCTGTAGTGCTCAGCATGCTTGTTGCTTTTAGCTTTTCTTCTGTCACGAACAGTATTTTCTAGCACAGAATAACCTTACAGCCCTTAGCAGAATTTGATGCAATTGACAGCTTTTGTTAGAAAAATTCTGGTAAAAAATTGCACGAAGGAGGCTGGGGTTCCCAACCCAGGGGAGACAGCAGTCCCTGAGATAATCACAGCATGTTTTGAGGAAGCTAACATTAATTTGGCTGTGAATACAGTGCCTCACTAGCTATAAATGTAGTTTCCAGGTAAAGATATTCATTTTTCCCTCAACAAGCTAAAGCAGAGCTTTGGGGATCTACAACAGGAAAGAAGAAGAAAACGCTCATTTGGAACCTGCGGGAGATTTGATGCTTCTGAACCTCCACGTGCATAATTTGTTGATTATTTTCCCTGGTGCTCATACCCAGCAGCAGGACTATCCATCAGCTGGGGGGCCGAGGGGTCCCTGTGTCAGGGGCTGAGCCCCAGCCCCGGGTGTTGCCTGCAAACAGCTGTGGATGGGAGCTGGCTGCTGGCAGCTCCATCTGGCTGGGCGGGATGCCCTCCTCACCCGGGCCACGGGGCACGGCTGCCGCAGCGCTCCGTCCCGTTCCCTGCCGACAAAAAGCATTCCAAACAGCCATTCCGGCCCGGCACACAGGTGTTCGGGTGCTGGAATTGTATGTGTTGAAAGAAATGTCTGCCCCTTCTCAAAAAACTCTTGTAATAATCGAATTTTGTATTCAGTATCCTTCGGTTGAATTTTTAATTCCTAGCTATGGCTAATTTGCACTGTTTCCCTATTTCATTTTGATAGAGAAATATGTTGAGGCAAGTCTAGTTTTAACAGTGCAGCTACAGGGAAATGCTGGATTTTAAAATTCAGTTTCACAGCCTATGGATTTAGGTGTTTGACCTTCTGTTAATGGTGCAGTAATGCCTACAGAACTCCAGCAAAGCTGCAGTGCATCGCCTAAACCAGTAAACAAAGCAATAGAAGACAGCTCCAGAAAACCACTGAAAATAAACATGACAGGCAGAGGAGATAGAATTGTTCCAAATATACAGTGGGAAATCAAGGACAAATAGTGACTGGCGGGGAGTTTGTAGCAGAAGTGGATGTAAAAGCCAGATAAGCAGGGTCTTTGCTCCTTGCCTGACGTGGAGAGGGTTTCCCATGGGGCCGTGACAAACTGGGGCTCTCTGGGGTGGGGGTGCTGCAGAGGGCAGCGCTAGGCAGCACCGTCAGCCCCTGCCCTGGCTGTGGTACCCTGCCAAAACTGGAACACGGGGGCTGGGATGGATCTGGTGTGTGTCATTGTTAGCGTAGAAACACATAATCACTGGATGATTATATGTAGGTGCTTTTATTGAAGAGCTCTGGGAATCAGGGGTACAGACAAACCCAAATCTGACTCCAGCATGGATTTAAGATGGACACATTTTATACTCTTTGTTTACATAATGATATGTTGATTATTAACTTGATATTGTTCTATTGTGTGTAGTGTTTTTGCTCGAGCATGAATTTAAGCCCCCTCTCCCCACAGCATTTCTCATCTATTTTACAGGAGGGTACACAGGTGTAGGTTCGCCGGGTTCTAGTAAAGACAATGCCCACTCCCGTTTCCAAGGCCCATTTTAGCTACCATGATTTTAGGAACATTTTAACCCCATGCTATCACCAGCAGGGATCCGACGGGGAAATGGAGTCGCCGAAGGGCTCTGGGCTCATGAGCTTGGACACTTAGGCTGTGTTGCATTTCTCTGAGTCGAGCTCGTTCTGAAAGATGAATTGCTGTGCTTTGCCCTCTCCTACACACCTCCCTTGCCCGAAGCTGCAATCCTTTGGCAAACAAGACATTTCCCTTCAGTATTCCACCGGAGTTCTCTGAAAAAAAAGAAAAAAAATCAGAAATGTTTCAGTGCTTGGCAGAAAGTTTATACAATTCTTGCCCATTCTGTCGTTTTTTTCATACTCTTCAGGTTGTGCACAGCTGTTCCGTGGTTTGATAACTGTACTGTAATGAAGTGATCTTGGTTTATTAGTAACACCTTTCCTTGACTAGGAGATTTTAAAATAACACAGAAAGGATGAGCCAGGGTTGCTGCTTCATGTTAATTTGACAGCTTCATCCTTTGGAAGGTCTGCCATGATTATCCACATTTTAAACCCTGCTGGATGGAAAGATATTTATGCCAAAAGACTTTTGCTCTCCAGACAATCTTACCTTCACTCCTCCTGCAGTCTGGCAGTGAAACAGGGGTACTTGCTCTACTGGAAGGACCTATAAAGCCAATGAAAGAAAAGCATTTAAACCTCTTTTCTCTAATTTTAGAGTGAGCTGTGTTTTCCTTGGTATTGTAAACACGTGGAACAAAATAAGGGAAAAATAGCTGTTATTGCATTGAAAATATTATAGGGGATTATGAGTCCTTTTTTCCTCCTCATTAAACACATCTTTAAAAACTGTTAATACAATAAATCGATTTTCCAAAACATCATAGCATGCCATGGAGGAGTAGTCTGAGGAGTTCAGTGTGATCAAGGGATTTCTACCTGAGAGGCATGAAAAAAAAAAATTTGTGAAAGAGATCTATTATAAAATACCACAATTCTCTTGGAAATAAACGAATATTATAACTTTATTCTAATAAATATGGAAGAAAAAATTTAATGATGGTCTTCTTATTTATTCATCTCTATTCTGATGCCGTCTGAATTAGAGTATTAGTCTAGAGAGTTGAATATTTTTTTAAATTGTAGTGCTTTGAATTACTGATATGTGCAAATTACAATAAAAAAGGGATGAAGAATGGTAGTTAGACAACGTAAATGATGCAGTAAGTTCTGCTCCATTACTTTATCTGAGCTAGGATGGGGAACTGTTTAGTTGTTAGGATCTGCTCCACTGTCATATTATTCATTGTTGTTTTGCAATATCTTCAAATATCTTCAACAGTTATTGTAGGAATTCATTAAGGACCAGGAGCAGCGAGGCATTTACCCGCTCCTAATGATGAGCAGCAGAATATTCTCATGGATGTTTTTGCTTCAGAAAAAGCTTAACTAGGGTAGCTGAGCCTGACCTGTGTTTGATTTTATTTTTTTTCCCTAGTGCTGCTGCAAGGTAATTCAGTGTTAGGTGGCTGATTTGTAATATTGCTTTTCCATTAGTTAGATGTGTTTCATTAGATTTGTGCTTTCCTGTTTAGGGAGCTAACGATACTACTTTTGTTTAATTTGGTGGGCTTGGGATTTTTTAAGTCTGCATATTCCAAGGTTTCATTTCCCACCGGGGAAGAAAATGTTTGTGGGTTTTTTTCTTGCTGTCATTAATGTGAAGTTTGTATGGGTAAAATCAGCAATGCCCCCGGACAAGAGAGCAGCTAGTGGGAGCAGGTTTCCATGAGTCACTGTTAAACCACTGCTATAATTTGTCATTACCTAAATGGTAAAAGGGCTACAAACCAGAATATCAGTGGTCTACTTTTGATTTACAGGTGGTTCTGCTGCTCAGTTCACTGAAACCATGATCTTCCTACAGAAATAAAGGAAGACACTGTCCCTGTTTAGAGCGTGCTTAATCACTGCTGCAGATGATTTCTGTATTTATTTGGGCAGCTAAAGTTGCTCTCTCAAAGCAGATTCAGGAGCACAAGGCTCACTGAAATCGAATAGGACATCTTGAAAACAAGAGGCAGACTCCTAACATGAGGGTTTTCTTCAAATACCACTGTGGATTATTGCAAATTACAACTCTGTAACTAAAATTAGCATTGTAATTTTCCCTTGGCTGTATACAAATGTACATGTAAAGAAATATCTTAACAATTTCCTAATTTCTCCTTCTTCTCTTTTAAAAATTCAGTCCCTATTTCTTTCTGATGGATTCTTCTGTGAACTTTCTAAATTCTCCATCTTTCTAAGTAGTTTTGAGTTAACCAAGTAAAAGCCTTAGGGGCTTAAACATAGCCTGGCCTTAGCCTGTGAATTTCCTGTACATAGCAGCCTGTTTTCTGACACCACTGAGATATTTCCTTCATGAACGTTACAGTGCAGACATTTTCTTATTCAGGCATTATGAAAATTTCCACATGCGTGTAAACACCCAAAATACTTCCACTGGCAATTGTTTGCACTCTGGATATTCTCCAGATTGCAGCATTAAGAGGGTTTTGATCAAGTTCATTTCCACAGCTCTGTGGCATTTAAGAGATATCAAGTCCCAGTATTCCTGCAAGATTAGTATGTGCTATTATCTCTTTATTACAGAAGGAGAAGCCAGAAAATTGAGCAGCCTGAGTGATGTGCCAGGAAAAGGACTATAGCAGAGCTAGGATTTGAATTCATGTTTCTCAAATCCCAAATCATTGCCTGCGTTCTTGGGCCATCTTTCCTCTGCTCTCCCTCTAATCCAGTACCTTTTATTGTTAATGATTTTTTCATTTAACAGTGAAAAAGACCTTATAATTTCATGCTCTTTCCTGTCTCATAAAAATTTGAAATTTTTCCTTAAGAAAATCCTGCAATTATTAAACGTGTATGGAAAGCGTGTGATATGCAAAGTCCTATCAGCACAGGGCAAAGCTAATTGAAATATGACATTCCTGGTGATGATCTGGGTCATGTCAAGGGTGTCACCATCCTTTAATGAAGATATACACTCCATCCTCTGTTCTTTGAAGAGCTTCTGAAACTTCTCCTGGTAATGCCAATTATGCAGAGTGGAGGGAGAGCCAGGGCAGGCGCGTGGGCAGCTCGGTACAGCAAGGGTTCAGCCTGGCCGGGCCGGTCTGGGTTTTGGGGTGTGTTGCTGCAGGAATCACGGCTGCTGCCTGCTGCCACTGCTCCGTCCCGCTGCGGCTGCGGCTGAGCGTGGCGGGGCAGCCAGGGCTGCCCGGGGCCGGGGCAAGCAGAGCACCTCGGCAGCGCGCTCCGGGAGAGGTGTGCTCCTTCGGGCCCAGGTGCGCTCCCTCGGGCCGAGGGAGCGCACCTGGGCCCGACGGAGCGCACCTGGGCCCGACGGAGCGCACCTGGGCCCGACGGAGCGCACCTGGGCCCGACGGAGCGCACCTGGGCCCGACGGAGCGCACCTGGGCCCGACGGAGCGCACCTGGGCCCGACGGAGCGCACCTGGGCCTGAGGGAGCCCACCGGGGGCAGAAGGGGCGCCCCTCGGGCCGAGGGGCGCTCCCTCGGGCCCGGGTGTGCGCCCTCAGGCCCGGGTGTGTTCCTTCGGGCCCAGGTGCTTTCCTTCGGGCCCNCAGGTGCGCTCCTTCGTGCTGAGGTGCGCTCCTTCAGGCCCGGGTGTGTTCCTTCGGGCCCAGGTGCACTCCTTCGTGCTGAGGTGCGCTCCTTCAGGCCCAGGTGCTTTCCTTTGGGCCCAGGTGCTCTTCCTCGGGCTGAGGTGCGCTCCCTCGGGCCGAGGTGCGCTCCTTCGGGCCCAGGTGTGCTCCCTCAGGCCCAGGTGTGCTCCCTTGGGTCAGGTGGGCTCCCTCCGGCCCAGGGGCGCTCCCTTGGGCTGAGGTGTGTTCCTTCGTGCTGAGGTGTGCTCCCTCGGGCCCAGGTGTGCTCCCTTGGGTCAGGTGGGCTCCCTCCGGCCCAGGGGCGCTCCCTTGGGCTGAGGTGTGTTCCTTCGGGCTGAGGTGTGCTCCCTTGGGCCCAGGTGCACTCCCTCGGGCCCACGGAGCCGCTGTCCTGCCCGCGAGTGCTCCATATCCAGCTAATGCCGCTGTCAGTGGCTTCCAGTGCCCTGCTGCGAGGTGCTGCTGAGCATCCCTGGGCACAGGTGTGACAGCCTGGTCCTGTTCCAGTGGGGGAGCGCCTCTCCTGCTGCTGAGCATCCCTGGGCACAGGTGTGACAGCCTGGTCCTGTTCCAGTGGGGGAGCGCCTCTCCTGCTGCTGAGCATCCCTGGGCACAGGTGTGACAGCCTGGTCCTGTTCCAGTGGGGGAGCGCCTCTCCTGCTGCCCATGGGAATGAACAGGAGCTTTGCATCACAATAATTGTTTAGAGGTGGGAAAATTTCATTTCTTTTTTGTCCCGCTATTACATTTGAGGTTAGTTACCGAGTTCACAAGCCTGTGCTGTGGTGTAATTCCTGTGTAGCACAGGCACAACCAATAAACAACATCTTTTGTCAGAATTTTTACTGCTCCTGGAAGATGTGTTCAAAATCATATAACTAATAGGTCTTTAAATTTTGAATATGGGGCGGCAATTGGAAAATGCACCTCCAGTGAGGAAGGAGAGCTCTGGGAAGTGAGAACAGAGCTGTTGATGTAAAATGAAAAGTTTATCCTCATTCTACATTGTTTAAGAAATTTAAATAGGTGAAACTGCATGAGTTTGACAAAACAGATTTGTATTTGGCAGCATTAACTTTTCCTTCAGGACTGTTCCATTTCAGAAATGGAGATGTGCCTCCCAGACCCGCTTCTGACTGTGCGCCTTTCTAGGAGCTCACTGCACTGGGGGAGCATTCCAGAACTTACCACTGGGGTTTAGCAATTTGGGATTTCTCACCAACTTGTTAACCCTTTATCTTTTACACTACTGAAATATATTTACATCTGTTAATGCATTAATGAGAGCACTTTGTCTGTGACCTACCAAAACCCAACACACAGAAATTGGGGCAAATTTGGGCAGATTGGTCAAAGAACAGTGCTCTTGTCTGTGTGTGCAGAGGGAGGGCTGGGACCCCTCCTAAATTCTTGTGCAGCCCCAGCCCACTGGCTGAGGAGGGAGAGTGAGGAAAAAGAAGAGAAGAAAAACAAACAAACAAACAACCCAAAACCTTGGTGCTGTGCCAACACTGCTCAGCCATAGCCTGACAATAACAGTAACACAGTTATCAGCACTGGTTTAGTCACAAATCCAAAATACAGCCCCACATGGGCTGCTGGGATGAAAGTTAACCCTACCCCTGCCACACCCTATAAAACTCCTGGTTTTCTTCACTGTGAAGTTTCTGCTTTTCCCATCTGCACACCAGAGAAACTGTTCTGTGAACACACTTAGAGGAGAGAAGAGCAACACTGGCAGGGTGGTGGTTTTGTTTGAGAGTTTGTTTTTGTGGTGGTTTTATCCCTTATCCTGAAGGATAGTTTGCGCAGCTAAATGACACAGTTATAAAAATATATATATATATAGGGCCTACAGTGAGAAAAAAATTGATCTGAAATCCTTTACAAATTATGTTTTTATCAAGACCAAGATGTTGTGTGCTATTGATTTTTAGATCTGCACAGCCTACAAGTAATAGAAGTTGCAGAGACAAAATAATTTAAGATGGTTTTCTGTCTTTTGTGTAAGCCAGGTTAGGATATTGAAGTACAAATCAATTGCTTTGCCACTCAGATTCCTTGAAACCCAAAAGAAAATTTCAGCATGGGTTATGGTTTCCAAATGTTTGTATTTTCTGGCTCCGAGTCTTTTCCTGCAGGCAACAGGCCTTGTTTGGACTGACAAGCTCTTTTTCACCTTGGTCACTAGTAGTACAACAGGGAGCTGTAAAGAAAAGCATGCAGGAGGCAGGAGCACCATGGAGGAAAGCTAGCAGCAAAAATGTGAAATAGAATTATGCAAAGATCACATGCAAATAGCAAAATTTGCAGAGGATTCAAACCGAAGGTAGAGGGGAAATGATGAAGTTGCAGAAGTCCCATATCCAGGACTGGTCTCTACTCCCCAGTGTACTCTGATCACACTTGGAGGGGATCAATTTTACTGCTAAAACAGTGGGAACAATCTGACAGTAGGAGCTGCATGGATCAGGGCAGAATCAGCTTCATGGAGGTGTCTTTGTCATTCAAGGCAGAAATTCTGAATACATGAGTCATTTGGCTTCAAATAATACTCACCTGGAGAAATAAAATGATGATGAGAGCTAATAAGACAATAAAACCACTAAAACAAATGAAAGCAGATAGTACACATGTGATTTTATGGCAGCTCAATACAAGTCCTTATTACTGACTCAGGAATGTTTATTTAAGGAATGTGTTCAGGAGGATATAGATTTACAACCTACAGGTATGCTCAGAACAGCATATTCCGTGTTTGATAAGCTGTGGATGAAAAAATACTCTTTTAGACTAGGTGTTTAACTATCACAGGAAACCTGCATTTGCATAACTTGATGAGTTACATTAGAGTTGGGTTTTTCTTGAGCTTTGTTGGGTACCAGAGGGAGAGAGCACTAACACTCTTCAGAGAGTGCTTTTAAAGCAGCTCTAAATTCACTTGTTGAAATGCTAAAAATATTTTGTACCAACTGATGTGCAGTTAAGTGAAATAGACTGATTCTCTGTAGGTTTAGGGGTATTTGTATCACCATCTAGTTTTCCCGGAAAGACACTTTGATGTTATAGGAAACAACTTTTTCATGGTTCATATTCTTAAAGAAAATGGCCCATATTTAAATTGACTGTGGCTCTGTCTCCAGATGTCAATAAATTATTTCTTTCAGAACACCGGTCCCAAATGCAGATCCTTGTAAACAGCCCCCTAAGTGATGCTCCTTCCTGGTATCCAGACACTGCTGCCGTGGTTTCTTGGGAGACCTTTTTTATTGTTCAAGGTGGGGAAATTGTCCCAAACACTGTTTTTTCTGCACGCTTTGGGGATTTCATTAGTCTGTCCCTCTTCCTCTTCTTTCTGTTCCATCCCACTTCTCCTCCTTGTGGGATGTTTCTCCTGCTTCCCTCGGGCTGACGAATGAAGTCCTGCATGGATTCATGCTGCATTCCACGGGGAGATTTTGTCCCTTCCTTTATGGGCTCTCTAGGTTCAATGCTGAAGGAACAGAGGGGAGAAAAACAACATAATTCTTTCATTGCTAATAGCGCAGGATGGAAAGAAAAGCCCTAAAATGTATGGAAAGGCCGCCTGAGAATATTCTAACCTGAAAAGAAGCCAAATTCCAAGGACTAATGTTCTCTGCAGCAAGGCTGGGAAGGTTCTCGTACGAAGATCTGCTCTTTAGAGGGCTGGATTAGCTGCTTGAACTGCAATGTCGATGGAACACCTGCAAAAAGGTTGAACTGGAAGGCAAAACCCACTTGATGACACAGTTATCCAAGAAATCCCATAGAATGGAATCACGACCTCACAGTCCTGTGTCTGTGGCAGGTACTGATAAAACGACGTGGTGCAGATGGCAAATATAGGTTATGCTGAGGAAGGAGGAGTGGGGTTCCCTGGAAAGACAAGGAGGTCAGGGGGAAAATGCAGCCAGACCCAGAAGAAAGCAGCAGCCTTAGACACGCTTCAGTAGTGGAGACTGGAAATTGGGATCTGCATCTGAGCACAGAGAGGAGAGCTGATGGGGAGATTTTAGGTGCACATCCATGAACCAGGAGGCTGAAGTGTAATGAATCCACTGCATCTACCAGTATTTCACTGGAATGAATAAATGTTGAATTTTTACAGTGAAGGAGATTATGGAGGGAAGTCCATGGGAATCTGTAGTGTTCAGTTTGTAGAAGGGACAAAACAATGACACATAGTTCTGTTGAGATGGGATTGTTCCAAGCAGGCAGAACTAAAACTGACTGGGAAAGTGCAGAAAGCTGAAGGATTTAGTGCCAGAATAAAATTCACTTTGAGAATTTCATAATAGATGGAAATCTTTCCTTGATGAGGGCGTGCGTGACTATTATTGCTCAGAAGAGTTTTTTTGGAAACATCAGATGGAGTTCTCAGCAGCATTAGTTCGATGCTTGACAGCTGTCAGAAAAAGCAAATTGGATATTTAGCAACTTTGAGAGAAGGCATTCAATACAGAAAATACAGCCCTGTCTCTGCTGGAGTGGGAATTGGTTGTACATGTGCTCCTGCACACGGATTTTGGTTACCCCGTGTCTCACAGAGGTGTGGTCCTGGGCAAGGTGACAGGAGTGATCAGAGGGGTGGAGGAGCTGCTGTGCAGGGAGGACAGGGGATACATGGTACAGCCCTTTCCCTGGGAAAGGACTGACAGGTGAGCGCAATGGGAGAAAAGGATAGATTGAAATTATCATTGATATTGATTTGAATATTGATGTTCTGATGATATGACTCATAAGGCAGGGATTATGGACTCACCGACTCATGAAAAGAATGGCTCTTTTCGTGCTATCTAGTGCTATTCAATAGCTTTCCCACGGGATAGTTCAGGTGCAAAAAATATATGGAAGTTAAGAATAATTGTGTAAATTAATGTATGGTATTTCTTACACAACAAAATGCAGGGTGCCCCTCTTTTCAGATTACTGTGGGCAACACTGGTGCTTGCATTCTTTCATAAACATCTAAAAGTGGTTGTTGTTGGACAGAGTATATTATTTTAACTGATGCAATCCAGTTAAAACAGCTCCTCTGATGTACGGCATTAGAAATGTATTCGTGAATCTGGTGTGTGGCTCTTGGTTATGTTATTTTTGTGTACAGAAATTGTGTATCTATAAATACATAATGGGAAATTTAAAGACAGGAATCAGCATTTATGATATTCAGTGGCTTTTAAAATGTATTTGTTGAGTTATGATGAAAGAATACTATTTAAATCTTTTAAAGTAGCAGTAGATTTTTTTGAAAGCCATTTTCTATTGAACTGAATCTGATCACATTATTTTAGAGTCCAAAATGTTTTATTGATCCGTTTAGGGAGAAAATCAGTGCCTTGGCTTTAAGGTAAACCTCATCTCAAGGTACTCTAATGTGGGATGCAGTTCCACTCAGCTTTGATGCTTAGCTACCCAGTCCTCCTGGTTTTTTGTTTCTTTTTGATTAATGGTAGGAAAAAATTCCCTATTTTATAGTGAGTGACTACCAACGATGCTGTAAGCCAGCTGCTTTCCCAGGCAGTGCTGGTGGGAAGGGAAATGTTTTCAAACCAAGGGTGTTTCTGGTTGTTGCTGGCAGTTCATGTGCCCCCAGGAGCAAACCTGGTACGTTTTGTAGATCCCCTTCTGTGTTCCTGCAGGCTCTGAGGAGAGTTTCATGACTTCAATTATAAGTCCAAGACTGGAAAAACCATTAAAATACATTCTAGACAATCCTTCCTGTTGTTTGAATGTGTATTTTCAACGATCTTATAATTTAAGTGTTTGCTTGGCCAAAGACCGAGCAGTGGATCAGTTTGATATCTGTGTGGGGATGGGCTTTTCTTTTTAATCTCCAGCCTAAATCAACCCTTTGTCTCTTCTGCTGCCTAGAGTAGCTGTGACCTGGAGTCAGCTGACACTGTTTGGTGGATATAATTAATATAATAATATTCTCAATAATAAATATCATTCATATGAGAGTATGGTACAGGCCACAGTATTTATTTTCTGCTTTTTATTCCAGCATTCCAAAGTTCAGCTGAACACAGAGAAGGCAGTTTTTCATTCATTTTTGGAGTAAATTTGGGTGTTTATACGATGGAGAAACACCATAGGAAAAACCCATTTACATAAGAATTCAGGAGCAAATGAAACAAAGCTAACTGCATCCTCATTATTCTGTTTGAATGCAGCGTGCCAGCCAGCTCTGCGAGCTGGTGGAAGGCCTTATTAATGACTCCTAAATGAGCAGACTTCGGCGTGGTGATATTATCTGTGATGCACTATTGAATCAACAGAAATAAACCTGCTGTCATTAGCCTAATTATTTAGATATGCTGAAAGATAATGACTATTTTAAGTGCAAATAAGCTGCAGCTAGCAAACAACTAGCCAAGTAAGTGAGGTGGGGTAGCAAGGGAGTGACTCAGGGGACAGGGAGGGACGCTGGAGAAATGCAAGGACTTACTAGAAGAAAAACGCTCAGGATGCCATTTCTCACTGTTCCAAGTACACTGGAGGGCAAAGCGCTGCTCCCCGAGTAGATAATGGTGATATTGTTTATTGGATTTTAGGGTTTTTTCAGTTTTAACTCTCCTGCTTTGCCAGAACATCTGTCTGAAGTGAACTCTGAGCCTTGGACGGATCAGCTTTGCCAGTGGCTGCTGCTGCATCTGTGAGTGCTGAAATCACCCCCAGATGGGCTGGCTGGGCTCAGCAGCACCAGCTCACAGGGATTTGGCTGCTCTGCAGCCCCTTAGTGGAACAAGCTGGGACTAGAAATCAGTGCCCAGAAGGTAAAATAACTCTTCCTGTTATGAGTTAGTGGGGGAAGAAGAAAAAAAAAAAAAAAAAAGAAAAAAAAAAGGAGAGAGAGAAGGAAACTAAATTAACTTCCTGAAAAATACTTGTCAACTGTAGTTGAATAACAGCTAATTTAAATGTCAAGTTTTCTCATTAATCCCTTGATTAAAATAATTTCCTTTTTATAGCCAAAATACTTGCATAAATATAGAAAATATAATAATGCAGAGGTTATATTTAAAACCTTTTTTCTGAGGTTAGATATATTTGTAATTAAGTCTGTCTGTCAGAAGAAAATAAGGGTTACAGGCATCTCCTCATAGTTGAATGCAGGAATCTGTCTTCATGTATCATTTTTCCCTCATTAGCTCTTAAGATAAGGAAAAAGCAGTTGTTTTGTGTGGTGTTTTGGGTTATCATTGAGGTTTTTTACATTGGATTCAATGTAAAACTAGTGAAAAGAGTTCTTTCTGATAGCAGGATGCCTGTATTGTACAACAGAAGAAGAAACTTCAGAATTAAATTTTCTTTTAGTGTCTGTGACTTCACAGTTTGCTAATAAATTCACTTTTCTATTTCATTATGGATTGTGTGACTATTGATATCTGCAAGATTTTATGCAACTTCGTCCCAGTTCTATTTTAAGTGGTTGCAGACTGGAAGACCCTCAGAGCGAGGGGTAAAGGGGAGTCCTTTGCTCTGAGTGTTCAAAAAGAGACCAAAAAAGCCCAGCCCTAGAACCCAAACAGAAGCAAAGCTTCCTGCAGGTCGACTGAAGGTTTCTTCTCAGTGGCATAACTCATGTTAATTCTCAGTCCAAAACCGTCTCCTGTGAGTGTTTACCACCCATTAGAATTCATCATCTATTGCCTTTAGAGAACAAGACTTCTGTGGTGTGATTACATTTACTTTCCCATGCTTCTTGTTGGGTTACTATCTAAGGATTTTTCAAACTGATTTTTCTGCTCTTTCTGAAATTCATTTAGAAAGTCCTACCTGACATTTTCATATGAAAAATGCTAAATGTGTTTCAAGCAGAAAAGCACTGTGCTCTCCACCTTTAGTTGCTAACAGGTGCTCACAGGCTACAATTTTTATTTTAATGAGGGCAAAGGATCAGTTGTTGAGCCAGGAGAGAGTTTCTGTTGTAGTGACATCAGTGAAGAATTAAAATGCCAATAACTCCAGCATTTTCTCAAGCTTAGTGTTAACAATCTGATGGTGTTAAACATACTGAGATAGGTGTGGTGATTTGTACCTCATTTCTCATTTCGGTGGCTTTACGCTGCTCATGCTTTGGCCTAAGAGGTAAATGAAATGATATTTCAGTTGATAGAGTTGCATGTGTCTTGATACCAAAGTAGTTTCCTTTCTGAGAAAGTTTAACCTCTGTGCTTATGAACGCAACAAAATTGTAGTGCTCAAAATACACCAAAGAGAAAACACTGCACAGAGTCCTCATGAATCCATTCTGGAGTTGATTAATGTTTCATTGAGTTTATTTACAATATGTATAATAGAATTTTGCATAATTCAGAAGCATGCTATTTGATCTTGCAGCATTCATTGAACTAAGAGTTTTTATAAAATGCATAAACAAATATATCAAACCAATGGTAGAAGTACTCCAGGGTAAAGTACATCAGCTGTCTGAGATCTCTCTCCAAAGTGCTACTCGAGATTCTCCATGTGCAAATGCCCTGTACACAATGAGCCTTTAAAACACATTTTCATATTTCAAGTGATTCCTCTATCCTAGAGTACAAAAAATATTTTTCTTGGAGTCATAACGATTGGAGCCAGTAGGGCATAAATAGGCAGCACATGAAGATTTATGCAAGTCCTCAGTACATCCTGGTTCTTGAGGGGGTTATTCTTGCCCATCTACAGTTGGAAGATTCAGTCTTTTGGGAGTCACTCACCCTTCCCCTGCATGGGGGCTGTGGGATGTCATGAAACACATTCCAGAAAGAGCCTTCATCTGCACAGAGAGACAGTGATTTTCTCTGGGGTTTCCAGTACTTTCTGTGATATCATTTTCTTGATTATCCTTGGTCCCGGCGTGTCTGGTTCCGTTAGGGACGTTGTTCACGTGAAGGGAGCCTGCAACAAACCCATCTGCAAAGGCAGTGGACTAAGCTTGTAATAACTGAAATGTGTCTTGAGACAGAATTTTTCTTTCCAGGTTTTTCCTTTTTTTTTTTTAATTTCAGATTTTTCTTTGTTTAGTTAATGACATGTAATCATTGCAGCAGCCTGTGAAACAAGCACTGTAACATCTGTGCGTTATTCACAAGCCATTGTTGCTGTGTGGAGGAGAGAAAAATATCTCCCACTGCCTTCTCCCACCTCCCAGCCTGGCACAGTGCTGGTGGACAGAGGACTGACAGAACAGAAAGCAACCTTAGAAAAACTGGTCAGTGATAATGGGAAGGTAGATTCAAACTTGGGTTAATTTGCCAATCTCAGCTGTTTGGCTGCTGCTGCTTTTAGAAGTTTTGGAGGTCTGATTTTTGTGTGGGGTTTTGTGTGGTGTTTCCTTTGCCTGCCAAGTTTTCCCGAATGTCACGGGTTTCTCTCACATCACATCCGATCTTCCTGGCTGATCCAGTGTTTTTGCTGGGGAATATCTCTGTGGTGCTGTGGGCATGAAGCAAGCAAAACCTAAAAGAAAAATGTGTTATTTGTTTTTGTCATTTGCAAGTTATTTAAGAATTCCATTGCCTGGAAGAGGAACAGCAGGATTAGCAATCAGTTTTCTTCTTGTTACGTAGCATTCTGTAATATGACATCTCTGAGTATCGTCATTCTGGGATGATATGGAGACAGTGACAAATTATTTTAATTCTGTGACTTCCAAACCTATGTTTTGTTGGTTTTTTATTAACCCTTAAAGGCCTCTGATTCAGCAGCAGTATGGAGGCTTGCATGTAAAATAGAAGAGGGGTCCCAGACAGACCCCAAATGTTCCAGTTGTACGGTTATAGACCTCCCTCTGTGACTGCCCAGGGCTTCAGGGAGGGAATGAGGAAGCAGTCACTTACAGGTGCTTTTAAGGAATAACAGGCTTTAAATGTAAACTCTGGTTGTGTTACTAGAATCACGATTTATAGAAATTATAGAATCACAGAAGGGTTTGGGTTGGAAGAGACTAAGAGCTCCATAGGCAGGGACACCTTCCATTATCCCAGGTGGCTCAAAGCCCTGTCCAACCTGGCCTGGAACCCTTCCAGGGATGGAGCAGCCACAGCTTCTCTGGACAGCCTGTGCCTCCCCACCTCACAGTGTGGGATGGTGTTTTCTGTAAACCTAATAAGAAAATGCAGCTGAGGATGGTGGAGTTAAGGAGGGACCACAAATGCTGTGAAAAAAATCGGTGATATTGCTGAAAAAGCAGAAGAAGAACTGTCTGTGTAAAAGGAGCCAGCAATGTTCCTTTATGGCAAAGAAGCTGCAAGGTGTGCTGGCTCCTGGGGAGTGTTGCTGGCAGATTGAGAGGGTGCTTCCATCTGCTCAAGCACTGGGAGGGCCACTGGGAGTCCTGGGGCCAGTTCTGGCCTCCCCAGTACAAGGGAGACGTGGCACTGCTTAACCTGGAGAGGAGGAGGCTCGGGGCATCCTGCCCAATGTGCCTGAGCACCTGGGGACAGGGTGGCAGGACCTTTCAGCAGTGCCTGGTGACGGAACGAGAGGCACCGGGCACACGGGGCCCAAACGGGCACGCAGGGGGTTCCCTCTCATCAGGAAACGTTTCCCACCCTGGGGCTCACTGAGCGCTGAGGGCTGCTTCCCTGGGGAAGTTCTGGGCTCTTGGGGCTGTGCCAAGGCTGGCTGGACATCGTCCTGGGCAGCTCTAGGTGTCCCTGCTTGGTGTCCAGAGGTCCTGTCCATCCTCAGCAGCCTGAGGGTTAATTATGCAACAGTGACAGTGTTACAGGTTCACTTAACTTCTTCAGGTCCCAGCCCCTTCCTGCAGCATCGTTAAACACTTCAGCAGAGATTCAAGAAGAGAAAAGGAGAGGAGAGAATATTATTTTACAAGGAGCAGTGATTGACATAATTAAATTAGCTAAGAGTCGTGCCCTTTCATTTGTGTCAGCAACTGCCCGGTGTGATCTCCAAGTGTTTCAGGCTCCTACATGTTGATAGATGTAGGTAACATCTGTGCCACAACAGTTAGGGAATTTTGTCTTTTCCTTGTGTGAAGGATGAACTGGGAATTTAAATGAGCAGAAAATATCCTAAACCAGACAACAAATGCACGGCAAACCTCCTAATAGCAAACATCATTTAGTGCCAGGGAGAGGTTTTCTCTGCTGGAGATCTCAAAAAGAGTAAAAAAACAAATTAGCCCTACTTTGTCAAGGACAGCAGAAATAAAATTTGAACCTATCTTGGAGTGATGGAATGGAGTAGTGAAATCTCAAGGTGCCCTTATTTAAACACTTGTCTAAAGACAAGGTTTAGGATTCTCTTAGAAATTTGCATTGTCAGCTGAATGCGTTGAAAAGATAACATTCCCATGCAGAACTGAGCAGGATATGAACTATTTTAAAGCAGAATACCCTTATCTAAAAAAACCCGACCAACTGCAAACAAAACAAAAATCACAAAAAACCCCCCAAAATGTGATCACTGTACCCAGTGTAGCCAAACTGATTAGCTCTTTGCTTTTCCTTCTTTCGACCTGCACTCCTTGCCAGCAACACTTCTCTGAAAAAGAATTTTCACTCTGCTGCTTTCCTTGCTGTGCTAATCACCTGTATCTGAAAATACATCTTTGAAATTGTTTTACTGTGACAGGTCAGCAGATAAAAGCTGGATACCAGGGGGTAAATGCACTCACTAATAGACTTTCTTTCTGTAACCTAAGCAATATTCCAGAAAAAAAACTTGGGTCATCATCGGTGTTAAGTTTGAAAATATTACTGGAAAATGAAGTCCTGTACTTTGTTACTGGAGACGAGATTTTTTATTTTTTTTTTGTCTTAGGTTCTGGTTTTCCTGCCTCTCAGTTAATTTATGTGATAATTACCACCACAGTTGACTGACCAAAATCTTTAATGATAAAACCATAGGAGCCCAGGCACCATGGTGAGAGTGAGCTATTAGTGGCTGTACGTGTGAGGCGCACAGAGCTCTGCCTTCTCCTTTCCCTTTGCCACACAGCACAGAGTTAGGCACTGGAAATCCGAGTGTCAGGAAGCGCTGCTGCTCCTCGGTTCGAGTTCTGTGCCAGGGTGTGGCGTTTCCATGCTGCTGATCTCACCACTTTCCCATGGGCGCTGTTGCAGGATGCAGCCTCCAAAGGCGAGGGCAGAGCTTTGCAAACGGAGCCTGCTCTGCTGCAGGAACCTCTCCGAACTCCTGGGCAGCGCCAGCTCTGAAACACGCCGAGTTATGCTGATGTGCACAAAAGGCACAGTTGGCCGTATTTCCATCTTTTTCACACTTGATGGCTTATGGTCTAACAGTGCTGTGCTATATATTATCTGTAAAAGGTGATTTCCCAGGTTGAACTTAAAAATTACTGAATTATTGATGCATTTTAAGCATGCATTAATATCTTGGATGTGAATTTCTATATTTAACATAACCACTAATAATCTGGGCCTGCTTAGGAAAGTGTGTGGTCAATTATTTTTCCCATTATCTCATGTTTGTTTCAGTAAAAGCATGATTTATAGTCATCTGATTTATTGAAATATGGGGATTTTTGGGCTATTTTAGTATTGTAGAACAGAATGTGTATATTAATTTCCATGACCTAAGGATGACTGGAATCAACATGTTGTCCTTGCTAATGGCTGAATGCCTGCACAGCAAAAAAAAACCCTCAAAAAGATCTTTGAAATTATTGAGCCATTGGTTGTTTCAGAGCAGTAATATCACAGCTTCAACAAAAAGTAATATCACAGCTTCAACGTTCTTCACTGTGGAGCCTGGATCTAAAGCATCCAGAATCTCCCAGTGTTTTCTACTGGAGCTTAAATAATACTTGGTAATAAAATCCTGGAATATGCATGAATACGTAAATAACATTGTTTTTACTGTTGGCTGGATCAGGCAGCTTCTCTGACTGGAAATTAGTTCGTTTCTGTAGAGTTAGTTGTGCCTGCATCAGCTGGCCCTCGTGATGAACTGGGCAACTGTGGGACCGCTGTGACCAACATTTAGGAATGGAAAAGCAGTGCTGAGGAGAGCGCTGCCCTGCTGCCTGGGTGACTCTCTCTATCCAACACACAGTCTGGGGATCTCAGCACAGCATTAAGAAAGTCAGGAAAGAACTGCTGCATCCTCCTTCCCACTCCTAGGCCTTTTCTGCTTAAAAAAAAAAGAACAAACAAAAAAAACCCCACCTTGAAATCTTGATTTTACACAGCCAGTCAGGGACTAGGAAATTGATTGGCAATGCTGATATCAACTTCAGTCTGCTTTTAAAATCAACAATCTATTTCCAGCAGCCAGTGCACGATAGCCAAGGTTTCAAAAGCAGAGTGCCAGAAGGATTCTCATGCCCAGGCCAACGACAGGGAAAGCTTTCTTTGAGACACTTCATGAGACAAGTGGTTTCTCTGGCATCAGTGTTTGTACTGATGCCAGAAGCCTTTCTGTGACAACAAGGCATGAAATTTCCCTCCAGCCTGGCATTTGGCTGGATTTGCTCAGTGTGGTAGGGGCAACCACGTAAATAATACAAAGTGATTTTCAACAAGTTTAACACACCTTGTCTAGTTGATATCCTCTAGGACCACTCTGATACCCTTTACTGCTTTTTAGTGATTTTTTTTTCCCCTTGTGTAAAAAACATAGCACTTTACTCTTAATGAAACACTGTTCTGTCACTGAGGATGGGATGTTGACTTGTGGCACCAGACTCCAGTGTGTGAAGCCAAGGGACAGGTGAGCTGTTTTAACATTCCCTGGAGAACTACTGCTCTGAATGTAGGCTGCAGGTAATAAAAGTTGGTGTGTGTTATTTTGGACAGAAGAAGAGGGAAAACCCACTTCGATTTCTTTTATTCTTGGAGCAGTGGTTATAGGGGTGCTCAATCTCTTCTTTAGGGATGCTCCATAAAGTGTTGACACTTCCTAGCTAATTTCTGGTTTTAAAAAAACCTTAAAAAACAAAACTAACAAAGCCAGCTCCACCACACCCTGCCAAGCCCATCCACTGCACTACCAACCTCACTGCCCTTGAGAGTAAATCCCCTACTACATTTTTTAACCATAAAATGAATTTTACAGTTGCAGCACTTTTATTAAGCTTGAAAATGTGATCCCCACCTCCCATTGCCTGCCTTCTATACAGCTGAAGTGTCATTTGAAGGAAGAGATGTAATTTGGAACCTTAGGAAAACACGGTGGTAAGGAGTTGTTTCTGGTACATTCTTCATGTTCTCACTGGGGTTGGCAACTTTTAATACTCCTTGTGAGAAAAGCACCAAAGCCTGAAGGATGAAACAAAGAGAGAGGGAGAGAATAAGCTCAATATTGTTAGAGCTGACTTTTTCTTGAGGCTGTTTTCACACTTCCTCAGGCAATAAGATTTTAAACAAGGTAGTCTCTAACATGAAGCTCACTTCTGGAGTCTGATAAGATAAAGCTAGACAGGCCAAGAAATCTTTATTTCTCTGCAAAGTTATTGGTTCATATCTCATGTCCACAGATTAAAGAAGAAATTGATCTTGCTTTCAGACAAAGAATTTTTACAATGCTGGTTGTCAAGCATGGGTTAATTTGATGAGTTCTTTTTCCTGCTCGACGAGTGGAGTGTTTTTGTTGTGGGTTTTTTTTTTCAGGTTTATATGAAAATGTCTTCATTCTGCTTTGAAGATTTTTTACACATTAGTATGAAAACATATACTACAAGTATTTTTTAGCTATGTAGGCACTAATCTAATCTTGCCACTTCAGTTTGCAAGATAATGTATTTCCTCTTTCATCACTGGGTTTAGATTTACTCTTTAAAAATAAAAAGGGAAAAAGGAGATAGGAGACAAGACTTTGCTAAGCTGAAAGAACATGAAGCAGTTTTTTTCCTCCTTGTCTTCTTAAACATACCTAAGTAATCCTCTGACAGGAGAGATGCCAGGAAAAAGTGTAGAAATACGTATGTAATGACCTTTGCTATTAAAATTAACATGTGCCTCCTGCACCTGTTCGGAAATGGTTTAACATTCTTCTGCCTGACTTCAGAAACGCTGGGTAATTAAACAGTACTTTCAGTGAAGGTCAACTCTGAATTAGTAGTTCATTAAATTATTTGTCATGCTGAATGTTACTCCTGGTCACCAGAAGTAGTGAATTCAAACAAAGAGCAGAGGAATGTAGTTTCTGTGCTCTCGTTGCTGGGGAAATTTGTGTGTGAGCTGTTAGGTCACCCAGCAGGGAGGAGCCCTTGTGCCCAGCACAGAAAATGCCTGTTTGCACAGGGATTGGTAGAGGTGGCATGCTCAGAAACATCTCAGGAGCGTGCTGCCTGCTTTATTTGAGAATATGCATGTAATAGCTCAAATGTCCTCTTCAGGCCCTAGAAAATGAGTTTGTGTTGGCAAGGATTTCTCTTGTAGTGTCACACCTTCTACACCAGCTACAAGGAGGACCCATGCCTTTTTATTGTAATTTTACGCGGCGGTAAAAGTTTGAGATGGAACAAATTATGAGACAGACATCCCCAGATTTAAAGCACCTGCTGAAACAAACCCAATTATGAAATGGATAATTAAAACCAACTGTAAATACTGCAGTGTGTCCTGGGATGTGAACCGCTTGGCATCAGATTTTCTTGCAAGTGAGAGGCAGCAGTGTATTTCTGTGAACGTCTGATCTGGGTGTTCTCTCTTGTGTTTCCAGCACTGGTCTTCAGCAGTTATTCCCCATAAAGATGGTGACGAGAGCTTAATGTTCCTTCTTGAGCCTGTAGCATTCACAGCTGTAACAAAACTAGGTTTTGGCACAACGTACAGTCTTTTTTCTGTCTAAATTACACACGTTCTTTAGTTCATTTAGTACTCGAGTAGGGCTTCCATTTAAAATCAGTGGGAATTTAGGATATAACCTGTGCTAATGCACCCTGAGTTTGATCAGAAGCTCTGGCAGGTGCCAGGATGTCCGCTGGTGGCTCTGGGGGCACGGCAGCAGTGCCAGAGCAGGTCCCTGCAGTCCGGGTGTCCCCGTGTCCCTGTGTCCATGGTGCTGGCTCGGGAGCTGCCCCTGCAGGGAAGCAGGCAGGAGGCACCGGGGCGTCCCCGCTCTCCGCTCCCATCGGGTGTGCCTGGCTTAAAACCGATCCAAACAGCTGTGAGGCCTCTGCAGTATTTATCGTACTGTACCTATAATGGAACTCCGCTGTTGGTAATTGCTGGGAGATGAAACCTTTCCAAAGACAGTTAGTGAATGCTAATGCCCTGCTCTCCAGAGGAGGGGACCTTAGGAGAGCTGGGCAGGGAAGAAGGAGGAAAATCTCTCAGTGTTCAGGGGCTGTGATGCCAGGGAAAACCTCATTATTTGTTCAAGGCACCAGCACACGATTTTTGTAGGCCAGATCAACCTACAGATGCTCTGTGATACTGAAATATTACAGGACCGTGCCTGTGAAACACTTCAGGTCTGAACCTCGGTCTGCTCTTGAGGGGTCTGGACTGGCATTATTCGCTGAACACTTTTTGCTGTGGTATTTACAGCGGGAAGGAAGAAACCTCTGTGCTAACGAGATGCTGAGGTTGTTATATCCTTGCCATCATTTCTAAAGCTGATCCTAACCCCTCTGGTTCCCCGTGTACGTCAGCACAGGTTCTCCCTGCGCCTTTCAGGAGGAAGGACAGGAATGTTGCATTCCCCTGGCTCTGTCCCTCTGGTTGGAGCGATTTCTGCCACCACTCCTTGTTCCACTGTTGTTTCCTGTTGCTCCGTGCCAGTCGCAGGCTCGGGTGGGATGCAGGAGCTTCAGCAGGTGTGACCCCGCCCCGAGCTGCCCTTGGGGATGGCTCAGGATGGGCTGCCTTCAAATGCCCGGCCCAGAAACATGCATTAAACAGGGCAGAGCAAGCAAAGTGCACATTTTATAGGAAAGTCAACCTCTTTCCATGGGAGAGGAGTCTTGCATTAACAACCCATGTTACAGTGAGGCCAGAGGGGGCAGAAGGGAAGGGCGTTTCCACCAGAGCACTCCGGCTGCAGACACGGGGAGGACTCTGAGGCTTTGGGGTACGTTTGTGTCAGGGAACTCTGCCATGGCCAGCAGAATTCTTTGGAAAGATTGGTAATACCATACTTCCAGGATTTTCCAGATTAGGATTTTCCAGTCCAAACTGCAGTGGGAAGGAGGCTGTGAACACACTCGGAGCGTCCTGGCTGTGCTGCCCACCCCGGATGGGGAATGTCCAGTGGACTGAGGGGGCAGCTGAGGCGTTCTGGCACCATCACCCACAGGGAAGCTGCTGTGGATGACAACCCCATAACTGTAATTTGGAACTCAGAACATGAAGAATATAAGGTAGAGATCAAGTGACAGACTGTTTTCCAATGCCCCATGCTAATGTGTAAATGGTATCATAGTCCAAACCCCCTGTGTCACGAAATATTTTTCTATTTATTATTTATATGTATTGCAAAAAACCTCATGCAGAATAGACAAGAGAATAAGTAAAGAATGCCAAATAGTTGAATGGGAAGGCCAGTAGATGGATGATACAAATTAACAACTTCTTTCTGTCTGGTTTCTTGAATAAGAATAGTTTCATTTGATTAATGTATATTCAGACAAAGATATATCCACACACTAAGTCAATTGCTTTTGGAAATAGTATTAAAACAAAGTAGAAAAGGGTCTTTTAGATGGTCAAGAGAATGGAAGCTTCAAAAAATCTTTGTGAGGCTCACTGAAGAGATATTAAATTTTCTGTGGACTTTGTGAATTTATGTCCATTAGAAACTCCCAAACTCTAAATGACTTCTAAATTATATATCCTGTGAGGGTAAAATAAAAATCCAAGTTTTCATTTATATATATTAAAATTATAGCTGAGATCCATGATTTTATTGTAGTGCCTCAATCCCATTAACATTGAGAGAAGTTAGATATTTAGATATCTTTGTGGAGAAATCCTACAAAATGAGGTTTTTAATGGACAATTTAATGAAAGCAGTGCTGTGTGTGCAACAGCTGACAGAAAAAATGTAGGCAAACCCCTGGAAAAAAATGGAGCAAAGCAGGATAGGAAACAGTTCTGAAGATTTAATATGTTATTAAATCAATTTAGGAAGGGGAAATACTGAGTGAGCAGTGTCCTGTGGGTGTTTGTGCAGCCTCGTCAGCCCCTCTGTCTCTGCCTGCTGGGGGTTAATTCCACCAAGCCCTGGTGTCCTGGACATCAGCCCTGCTGAGACTGGGCTTGGCCTGAGCTGGGATTTCACATCTGCCACTCACATCCCACTGCTGCTGCTTGGTGGCTTCAAGAAAAGGAGAGCAGGCAGCAGGTCTGTGAGTGCCAGGTAACATCTGTTACCTGGAAAATCACCCTGCCCGCAGCCTGAGTGCTAGATGGTAAAAGTATAATTGAAATACTTCATGGTATTTTATCAAATGGCCCTGTTACCTGTGCTATGTAAAAATACAGGCAAAGCTTTTCCTGAAATATGCTTAATGAAAATGAGGAATATCCTGGCTCTGACAGGCAGCTGGAAGAAATGTTGCTACAAAGAATTGAATCCTCCACTTTTACATTTTCTGTTGGTTGTCTGCAAGCCACCACTGGCAGTGAAGCACTGCTATGGTTTCCTGAGTAGCACTGATGTTCCCGATGTCTTGGACAAGTTTTTACTTAAGGCCCTTGGGAATGATTTGGTAACAGCTCTGAGCTATGGAAGGAGAAGGAGAAAACTTGGCTGCCAGTAACAGTTGCTGTCTGCAAGGCCAGAATGAGTCAACATAGGAAAGTACACTTGCTTGTGTGATGTTCTTTATGCTTCTGACTGGATAGCTAAATTCCCTGAAAAATGTTCCTTGAAGAAATTTAGGGATCACCTGGGAAGAAGAAAAGTTTTGCTATGAATTTTTCAGGAAATCCTCTCATGATCAATCTCTGTTTATACTTTGAATGTGTGTTCCCAGACAAATTTTCCCCATGTTAAAGAAATAATTCTGTGGGAAAGAACAGAATGTCTGAAGAAGACAGCAGACACACACCTAAAATGGTAATTTAGTTCTAATGTCTTGGTGCTGTGCTTACATCCGTGTTTCCAAGAGCTGATTTGATTCTGTAGCAGCTTCTTCTTGGAAAGAACCAGCATGTTTAGGAAGGCATTGACTCATGGCAGAACTAAAACTGACAACAGTCAAATGTAACTCCTTCCATTAACAATAATGGAGTTCATGCTGTATCATTATCATGGTTGGAAACCCTGTCAAGAAAGAAAAAAAAGGAAAAAAAAAACCCCACTGCACAGCATTGATTTATGTGGTTTTTATGTGGAGAACATGCGTGGCTGATCCCATCTGGACTATAAAGGGCACAGGCATTCCATTGCCAAGATTTAGATGCCGTTTGAAAGTAAAAAATCGGGTTTTGAGGCAAGGGTTAAAGTTAAATCTCTACAACATACAGAAAATAAAAGGTGTGTAAGGAGAAGAAAGAAAAGATCCTAGGGAGAAGTCAGAAAAAGAATTTCTTTAACATCAGAAATCCATTATGTAATAAAAAGGGACACAATAAAATACATTTAAGTCCAAAGCCGTAGCTGATGTCAGGCATTTGTATGGGAGAATTTCTTCTGAATTTTTAGGTTGCACATTGAAAATTCACCACCTCTGTTGGTGAGAGCATGGTGCTAGTATCACCAACGGCATCGATTTGAGCTGTGTCCGGGTGATGCACTGAAGAGTTGGGCTCAAAAATCCCTGTGGGTCCCTTCCCACTCAGAATATCCTGTGAAATCCCCCTTAAAAGTGGCTGTTCTGTCTGGGCAGAAATGCGATGGTGAAGCTTAGCCTGTGCTGGCTGATGCAAAGAAAACTGAGTGAAGAACTTGAGAGCAAAGGAGAATAATATGGCTTGGGCTGCAAGCTGGTGAAAAGTGTGGGCTTGGGCTGTGAACAAAAACATACTTTATTTACAACAAATGGGGTCATTCCCAATGGAGAGGTGAAAAGAGACTTATTTTCTCGAGCTCAGCCTGAGATGAGTCCAGGGGTACAGGATACTATGGGTCCAATCTTGACTTTGAATTGGACCCAAGAACAGTAATAAAACCAAAATTGTTCAAATCATTTAAGAAGAAAAATCCCTTCTGTGCTCATGCTCCCTATTTAAATTTCCTTAAAACAGCATTTCCCTCTTCTACCTGTGCTGCTGAGTTTTTAATACATCTATTTAAATGCAAATTTTGACTTTTGGTCTGTAATCACAAAAATGTTTGACACATAAATTTTTATCAGAAATGTAATTTTATAGAGAAGCAGTAATGGAGTGGTAGGCCACAAATACCAGAGCGATGCATTGCTCACCCTATTTCCGTGTGGGGAAGAGCCTGCTCCAGTGTCAGCTGATGGGAACGATTGTTTCCTCAATTCTCCACTTATTGAGATGCATGTGGTGCTCTAAAGAACTTTTTAACTGTACTTGGAGCGCTTGCTTGTGTACCAAAAGCTCCCTGAGGACCATCATTTCTTTGTGTGCTCTGAATTGCTGGGATGGCAATCCTGACAGTTGTATCTTCAAGAAGGGAAGGCTTTTTTCCAGCCTAGCATTTTTCTCCTCTTCTCAGTAGGTTTATTGCCATACACTTGAGTGGATGAGGGGATATTTTACCTGCGTGGTGTCAAATCCAGTGCAGGTTACTCTTTCCTTGCTGCTGAGTGTGTCATTTGTATTTCATCTTTCCCTACTCCCATCAGATGGCCTGGCCCTCGTCTGGGGCATTGGTGGCCACCAGCCCTGGTGTCCCTGCCAGGGCCACAGGTGCTGAGCAGGGCCACAGCTGCTCGCACTGAGAGAGCTCCAGCTGCAGCAGACGAGGTCCCGTTTGCCAGAGCTGTTCTGTCTGTCTCCTGTGATTGATCCACCAGCAGTCAGGGCTGGACTGAGCAGTCACAGCAGCCCCCAGTGCCTCTGGCTCTGGGTTTGGCACAGCTGGGGTGGCCACAGGTGCTGCTGTGGTTGGACAAGCCACGGATTCTGCCCTGTGAATCACAGAATATCCTGGGCTGGCAGGGACCCACAGGATCGTCCACTCCAATTCCTGGCCCTGCACAGACACCCCAACAATCCCACTCTGGGCATCTCTGACAGCGCTGTCCAAACGCTCCTGGAGCTCTGGCAGCCTTGGGGCCGTGCCCATTCCCTGATCTCAGCCTGGGCAGTGCCCAGCACCTCTAGGGGAAGAACCTTTCCCTGATCCCAGCCTGACCCTGCCCTGGCCCAGCTCCAGCTGTTCCCTGGGTCCTGTCCCTGGTCACGAGAGTGAGGAGATTGATGCTGCCCCTTCCCTGCCCCTCGTGGGGGTTTTGAAGACCACAGTGAGGTCCCCCTCAGTCTCCTGTTCTCCAGGCTGAACAAACCTAGTATCCCCAGCTGCTCCTCATGGCTTCCTCTCCAGTCCCTTCCCCATCCTCGTGGCCTCCTCTGGATGCTGTCTGATGGCTTCATGTGTGTTCCATACTGGTGCCCCCAGCTGCGCACAGAACTCGAGGTGAGGCAGCGTTAGAAGAGCAGTTTTCCAGTTTGTATTGGCTGGTTGGTCACAGGGGCAGAGCAGAACATGGTGCCAGGCATGAAAGGAGTGTGAATCCCAGTCTTGACTTCCGAGGGATCAACAATACCTGAACATACATTCATTTTAAAGAAACACTATACTCGTACAGTGAGCCAAGGCCGTGCCTCCCTGTGATAGCAGGCTTATATTTACTTAATTCTAGTATCAAGTGAATGTAGGTGACTGCTTTCATTTTACTTATTGTTTAAAATAATTCTTATATTATCATGGCAAGGATCAATATGAAATGCCAGATATTTCATTGTACTTGCAGTTGCAAGAGAGAACACACCTTAGGTTCTGCACATTCTGCATTTTTTGTTCCCTAGATGCCCTGGCTTTAATTACACACTTCAGATTCCAAATGACAGAGGATCTGAAGGGCACTGTGCTGCATTTTCATTCTCATCATCTCTATCTATTTTCTGAATTTAGACAGGTTACAAAGTATTACTGAAGACTTAAGCAGTATTGAAGCCATTTAATAAATAGTGGTAACATATCAAGTGTATCAAATAGTCCCATTCCTCCCTGTTTGTTAAAGGACAAGGAATTTGGAGAGGAAAATCTTAGCATTTGAACCAGAAGCTGTTTGACTGCATGGAGAGTCCGGAGAAATTACTTCTTACACATTCCACTCGGTGGGTTCATTGCTACTTTCCCTGCTCACTGAAATGGTCCTGGGGCCTGTTTCATTGCCACTCATCTCTCCTGACTGGGTTTGCTTTGCTCTGCTAGGATCTGTTTATTCTCTGCTGCTAAGGCTGGAGTGTGCTGGATCATTAACTAACAGTTCAAGGTTAACCAACGTTTTGTGCTGAAATGGCTTTTTGTGAAACATCTTTTAAGGTTTTGAAAATACTTGGCATTATCTTACCTAAAAACCTGAGATTTGAGTGCAGCCATCATCATATTTTTAGTGAGATTAAGATTTTGCTCTCTTTCCCCCTCTCTCTTAGAGTTGTAAATACACTCAGATTATTTTTAGTCCATTTCTGCTTTATTCATGTGCAAGGCCAACAAATGTCCTGAGTGTACCTGTGAAGTGCTTTACTTTCCAAGTGCATATGTAATTTGCTGGACACTTACGTTTAAATGTTTGCATATTGAAAAAATTTAAATAAGTATTTGCATACTCAGAAATACCACACTAATGGTTTTCACTCCTCAGTCTGCTCAACCTTTTTTCCCTTAAGCGCTAAGCAAATTTCATAATGTAGTCATGCAATTTTTATAATAATTTTGACACTGGAAATTAACTGTAGGCTTGATCAAGGTACATGTTCAATGACACATCTGCACGGTCTAAATTTCCTGTAGAAGGTTATGATCAGTGTCGGCCAGTTTCTCTTTATTTGTGCTAGCCCTTTTTTAGGTTTTTATCCATGTTATGGCCTTAGTTTTTGGCTATTGTCTTCACCAGTCTGGATCTTGAGAGTTTGTGTCCTCAGGTCATCAAAGCACAGGAATATTGGTGTGCCAGTTCAGAGCAGCATCTGGAGCTACAGGTGCAGCACCAGGAGCATCCCCTGCGCCTCCTCAGGTCCAGAAGGATGTTCAGATCATGCATTGTTCCCATGAGCCACTCCAGGACACCAGATTTAATGCAATTAGCCTTCTTGGCCCTCCTTGTCATGTTTTGCCTTTTAGATTACCAAATTTTTCAGCTTAACATGTAGTAAACACTGCATTAGTCATTTTGGTCATGGTGTATTTGTAGAAGGGATGGAAGTGGGGGGAACAGGCTCAAGATAGCTAAAGCCAAACCAGGGTTATAGCCCAGACGAAATTCAGAAAAAGAGAAATCCTAAGGGGAAGAGAGAACTATTTTTATTAGCAGTTTATCCCCTTAGGGTGACCTAGATACCTGTGCTGATCCTGGGGAAGGGGCAGCCTGTTATTCCCAAGCACTGAATGAAGCTCTGTGCTGATCTTAGGCTGCAGAGGAAGCAGGGCAAAATGGAACGTGAAAAGGGAGCTTGCAGGGGACAGCTTCCAGCTGTAAGACAGCGTTTCAGACCTCTTTTGAGGTATTTAATAGGTATTTGCTGTCATGCGTTTTTTTTTTAAGACTTGTCAATATTTTATTTCAGATGGGAAAAGTACAGGCAAATAGATGGTTAATGGTGAAACTTGTGTCACCTGCTATATGAGAGGAGATAGCACATATTAAATGTTAGGTTCTGGATGCAGGTTGGTGGGCTCAATCCTGTGCCAAGGTATTGTTCAAGTTGAGCTGCTTGAAGGCAGGCACATGTAAACAAACCACTCAGTGATTGATCCCATGCCCGGATGGAATTCCTTACAGTAATTCCAGCTGGCCAGAGGGATGGGGCAGTGCCTGTGCTCTCTTCGTGTCTTCACAGGGCTCAGAGTTACTCCTGATGGGTGTCAGGGCTGGAAAGTTTGTGACCTCCACAATGTTACACCCAGTGACTGAACGCTGGTGGTTTGGGGTTCGGATAGGTCAAGGCACTCACCTTAAACGTTGGTCACATCAGTTCCTGCATGGCACAGGCTTCTGCAGTGCTGGGATCCTGAACTGAAAATAAAGGAGCAAGAGGGTAAAGGGAACAGAAACAGGTGTATTTCTTCCTCTTTCAAGGCCTTCACAAAGCATTGCTGGATTTATGCCCTATTGGCAAGGCCGAGTTATTTTTATAATTATTGCACTTCTGCACCTCTCAGCTGGACTCAGTAGAAGTCCACTAGGTAGAAATAAAGTTGTGCTTGCTAGGCAAGCCAAAATCCAAAATACCAGCAGGTCTGAATGCAAAAACAAATTTTTAAAGAGAAAAATCTAAGAAATAAAGCATCTACTTTTACTTTAGTGTTAGGACTATTATAGCTATACATCTGAATTCATTGCCATTACTCATCTCTCTAAGGTGTCGATTTTATAAAAGTGATGCTAGGGAAAAAACCCACCCAAAAATGAATTAAAATCTAAATCTTAAGTTATCACACAAATGTTTGCTATTTATACTGTCCATCTGTCTATGGTGCCTGACAGATAATCGATATACTCGTACTAAAAAAAAATAAAAAATCCTGTTGCTCTGGAGAAACACAGCACTGAGCCCAGCTAGAAGTTCCTATAATACCCTGGGAGCTTTCTGTGCATGGCTGGGTTTGTGGATGATCTGAGAAATAAGGGCAGATGAATATTTTCTAATAACTGAATAGTCAAATAGTGTGATTGAAAGCAAGAACAAAACATCTGTGTCCTAAACTCAGTGTTCTTGGGCAGAGGCTGCTTGGGGCTGCAAGGAGTAGGCAGTGCTGCCCGCTCTCAGTTGCACTAACACTGATTTATTTATGTTTTTTGCGTGGGGGAAATGTTTGCATTTTGCTGCTGAGGTTTGGAAGAAATTCAGGTTTTCTTGCTTGGTGATCAGCAAGCTGTTGTGTGGAGCTCAGCTATTACGGTTCCAGTTTTTCCCTCCTCGTGGGCCTTTCTGTTGAAATTTGGGGCTTTTCAGGGGGCTAGTTTCAGTGGGAGGTTGGTGCTGTCTTTTGGTGGAAAGAATGCCTAAACTCCAGCTTCTGCAGATGACTCATGTGTCACAGCTAATCAGAGCCACAGTGGTTCTTCATACATCTGATTATCTATGTTTGTAGCAGGCTTATTTTCATTAGGGAAGCAAACTCTAAAGCTATAATAATCCAGTAAATTGTTATGTACAATTCTATAGATGTGAGTTGAATTTTTTCTTGGTATCAAAGAGAAATGGTCACTGCAGTGAAACAAATTCTACTTGTATTTCTGCAAGTCCATGAATGACTAAATATGTAAAACGAAACATTTTTTTCTCATTTACTTTTCAGGTTTTGCAGAATGCTATTTTTTCAGCATTTTTCAGTCTGTTTTTCAGCTCATGATAAACTTCTGTGGTAGAATCTTCCAGCTGAATCTGAAAGGTTTTTGCAGGTCTTTGAAGTACAAGCCGTTATCTAGTTTGGGATGTGTGGCTCTTCTTAGCAAGTTAATAGAATCTACCTCCTGAGACATTACAGGCTAAAACGTTAAATAGATGCATTATTATTACATTAAATCTCAGAAAAAAAAATGGCCAGTTTGGAAATAAAATTTTTGTTGTTGAGTGACTTCTCAGGCTTTTGAGGGTTCAGCCAAAACAAAATTGAAATATTTATAATGAAAACACCTACAGCACACAAGTTCTATTTAGCCCTATTTAATTCTCTTAGGTGAGGCATTTTTAATCTTTTGGAGGGTTAATTGTTGATTTTGTCTGTTTTATAAGTACACCAACAGAATGAATTTTTGACCTGCCAAAAGAACAATGAACAAGTCCAGCTTTGGGTTTTCAGGAGTGCCACACCTGTGTAGTTGGTCTGCTTTGGCACTGTGAGGTTCAGAGCTAGCAGTGACTGCACCATCAGCTGCTTTGAACAGGTTAATGATGAACAACAGTGCTGGGGGATGTTAAAAATGGAAGTAAAAGCAGAGGGAAGGAGATGCCTTTGACTGGTGGCGTGGAATAAGTCCCGTTGATTCTGATTGTTCAGCTGTAATTGATAGCACATCGTGCAGCCAGCAGAAACCCACAGAGGCATCCAGAAGTTACCTGTAAGTAGCTGGGTTTGTAGAGGGAGACATTTTCCCTGCCATTTGTCCCTGGCTGTGCCAGGTGGCCCTGGTGGCCCTGTTTCAGGGGGCAGGTGTGCAGCCCCTATGCCCCTGGAGGTGCCCCCTGCCCGTCCCACGCCCCTGGCAGGATGCAGAGGCAAACCTCGGGCAGCGGCCGCCGCTTTGATTCTCATCGTACTGGCACACAGAAAATGCCCAAAATACCTCATGAATGAAAAAAAAAAAAGTGACGAGGATATTTAGTAATTCATTTTGCAATTAGAAATTTGGTGGTCATTGTCCTGCCCTGGGACAGATTTCAGATTAGTGATTGAAGCCAGAATGGAAGAGACATTGTCTTTTAAACTCGGTCTGCCAAACCATTTAAATTAGTATAAAGGGCAATTCATACAATTTCAGAAAATACTATTTGTGTCTTTCCCCACTGTTCCCAGATTTTGAAAAGTTATTGCTTATGTCCCAAGGAAAGAATTCAAAGTGCTGTGAGAGAAGAGGCAGCTGCCTGCAGCACGAATATACAGCACTGGTTCTGCATGAGAAACAGCACTGAACTTCGTAGGAAGAGTATTTTGAGCAGGTCCAGTTGATAAGCACTCCAGAATCAATATTTCATGTTATTCTGCTATACAAATATAACACTGATAGCGGCAGCTCTACAAGAGGCTGGAAACAAGTCAATGTCACAGGCGGTTGGCATTCAGGCTGCATGTCCAGGAGGCAGCTCCTGCATCTCTTGCCGTGCTTTGGGCAGGGCACCGTGTGATGGAGTGGCGACACCAGCCATGCTCTCAGCAGCTCTGGGTAAGTCTTCCTAACCTTCTGCCCTCTTTACTGGAGCCACACTGGGAGATTTCTATAGAAAGACTGATGCTGAGTTTTTCTCTTTTTCTTAAACCAAATCACTGTGTTTAAAGGATTGATTTTAATTCCCTGAAATCAAAATTTTGTTGCTGATCTTGAAGTAGACCAACGGCAAATATTTTGCTCAGGGAATTAACTCTGGTTTTGAATCAGATAATTCTCTCACAATAAAGACTCGGGAAATTCTCTGTAAGGAATATCAGCACTCTTTGGCATTTATATTTTCTAGTTAGAGGATGTAGCAATGGGAAGACAGAATAATGAATTCCCAGGAAGGCAGGGAAGTTAGAGGAATATAACTGGTGCTTATGCCCATTATTGTTGCAGGTTTTTGACATTTAAAGTGGTTTGCAACCCTTCTCTTATCAGAGCTAATGCCAGACAATCAGTCACCCTCGCACAGCAGTTCTGTGCCTCACTGTTAGTAATGCTGCTGATAATTGATGTGCAGCAGCAGAATTTATAAATGAAATTAGCTCCCCAAAGTTTAAGTATGACTGTGATTGAAGCAGTAATGATAGAGTTCATGCAAGTACGTTTGCCATTTATCTGAATGTATCATTACTGACAGTGCTTTTTCGTTAACATTTTGTTATCCTTATTCATGTCATTGTTATAATGTCCTCTCAGATACCTGCAAATTAAACTGACTTGTACTCAATGCTGATCCTTCCTGCCCACCCCTGCACCTCCTTCTCTGGAATTAATTTGTGCAACATTTGATTTTTAAGATCTCTGGGAGCATCTCCAACATAGTCAGAGGAAAGTGCTCTTCAAATAATTGGGGAACAGCTTTGGCTTTCTTGTCAGTGAAGGCTTTTCCATGCTTTATTTATCAGGAAGACACAATATTAGCATGTGAATTCAAAATTCAAAAAGTTGGTTTTAGCTACAAGTAAAAGTGAATAGAAACAGAATTTTTAGCAATCCAGCAATGTTTCAGACTTCAGACTCAAAATCAAGAAAGCCCCACATCACCATGGATTTGGTAATATCTTTAGCTAATCCTGGAGACTCTTTTTTTGAAACTCTTGTATAAAATCACTGAAGGAGACATAATTTTGGTGAAGATTCCATGGTAATCTGAAAATAAAGTGATTAAACATAAGTTGAGTCAAATAGATTCTGATTTTTAAAAAAAATCATGTATCTGTTTTCTGAATCTTCAAAACCAGACCTTGATGATCTCATTTTGTGATGGTTTTCTCTTGTTCCAGTTACTTCTGCACATAGAGATTTTAAAGGGCTGTAGGAGAGAAGGTTTTTGGTATTAGTGAACATCAAAGAATTTGTTAGAGAAAATTTCATCATCTCCATTCTGTATAGCAGAAACCCAGAAATTCTGTGCAAAGAGGCAAGGTTAGAATAGTTCAAATTACCTTGATTTACTTTAAGGATAGATAAGTGCAAATGGTTTGCTCTTTTTTTTGTCTGGTGGGGTTTTTTTGTTATTGTTTGCTTTGGGTTTTTTTTTTGTTTTAATAGACTAATTTCTCTAATAAACTATATTGAGATCTGAAAAGGAAAAGGCTATATTTGTATGTTTCCCATCACTGGAGTAATTTTTCTGAAATTTCAGTAAAGATGGGGAAAAAATCCAGCAATTTAAATCAGACAATGTGTATAAATTCATAGAAATGCTTGTTTTTAGAAATCCATCCAACTCTCAGCACTGAATTAATTTTAGTTCTCAGAACTGATTTGCTTTAATGCCTTCCCAGCCACAAATTAAAGCGAAGAAAATATTTGCAGTGCATCTACTGTATACCAAGGGAATTGTCCACATTTCCTGGCTGGTAACTTTTGTGTTTTTTACCTCATGAGGAGGCTGAAATGAATGAACAGAAATGTGATTTCAGAAGGTTATGCCTGATTTCAGTGGTGCTCATTTCAGTCTCCGCAGCAAAAGAACTGGAGGGCTTCCAGTTTATTCTCTTTTCTAGAGAATGTCGTCTTTGAGCATGTTCAGCAAATCCAGTCTCAGAAGGAGACAACAGGATCAAACAGGAGCTCTCTTGCTCAAACATTGTACAATATCCTGTATACACATACATGGCTCTGCCTTTTTGGCAGTGTTTGAATGCTGGACCCAAAGGAGGTAAAGAAGCTTTAGATTTAGTTTAGTGCTTTGGGGGGATTTTCACCTGGGTTTCTTGTAGGAAGACAGTAGTGTTTGATTTCCTGGACACCTTCATTTTGAAGTGTTCCCTTTAACAACGCGTAATTTGTGACATCAGGTTTTGGTTGCTTCATCGAATGCAGTTTATTCTTCTAGTGGTTTGTATTTAATTAGTAATGTACTAACTGACACACCAGAGAAGTTCAGTGAAGTCAAGGACACAACCTCCCCAAGGTTTTGCCACCTAATTTATATGAATTTCCTCTAAGTCGTGACAGCAATGCTTTAATCCATTAAAGTCCACATGGAAGTTCAGAGACAAAGCACATTTCTTAGTTTCCGAGGGGTGAAGTGTAAAACCATGAAATGCCAGTGTTTAATTACGTGGTAACCCACTGCCTGTGCCGTGGTGTGGGGATGGGGCGGGCGGGACCAGCTCAGTCCCCTCCTGGCTGGTGGCACAATGCTGCAGAGGGGTTCAGCTGCCCTGCTCAGGGCTCTCTGCTCTGCAGAGCTGGGAGGACACGGCTCCTGCTGGAAGCTCTTGGGAAGGATGAATCAGTGGCTGGTTTCAGCTGTTTAATACTGGGTGGGGATTAGGCATTCGTCTTTTCCATGTCTATCTTTCCATCTCTGGAGACAGACTCCATGTAAAGTAAGGGGAGTAGGGATTCTGGGGAGAGACTTGGAGCAGCAGAGGTCAGAGTCAGGTGAAGATTGTTAAGGAGCTGCCTGTGTGCTCCCTCATGACAAGGCTGAGGTCTCTACAGGGGTGTGACCACAGTCTTACACTCTCAGATGCCTTTCTGTGAGCTTCTCAGAAGGCTAAAGTCTTGCCCTCCACTTTGTCTTTTGGCGGGACCTGTGACCCCTCTTGACACAAATCTGGAAGTCAGCGAGCTAAGCTGACGCCCACCACGTAAGGAACGTTTAGGAACAGAGAGTTAGACCAGTCCCTCTCTGCCTCAGCTGGCCAAGAGAGATGCTGAAAAGAAGGGACACCTTTGCTGACATGTCAGCAAACCTGGGATTTAGCTTTGTGATTTGTTTTTAAGGACAGTCTTGGTTAACTCAGTCCATAAACTGGTTACCAAAATGGTAACAGCAGCAGTTGTCTCTGCTTGTAGCAGGAAGGACTTTTCATAAAAGTTAATCTTCCCTGAGCAAACAAATTTTAATCGGTGGGTTCCATCATCTTCTGCTTTTTAATAGTATTGCTCTTTTAATATCACTTCTTTTCTAACAAGATCATACCCTGCTCCCTTAGGCCATGTTAAAAAGGTCAGTCACTGAGTGGTATTTTAATTTAAATAAAGAGTGAAAGACAGAGTGTTTTTGCTAGAATACTAAAAGATCACCTATTTAAATCTTCCTTTTAATGTCTGTTTAACTATCTTTCTTTGAGGCTTTTTCTATGACCTTCAACATAATTTAAACTTAATTTTTAATTCATTATTCATGCCATTAAATACTGAAACCCGTTTCTTGCTGCAGTTTATTTCTCTATTAAATGCATGTGTTATATTGGCTTTGTTTGGTTCTGCAATGAATTCTGATGTACTGGCATTTTAAAACATAGTAGAGAAGAATGCTTCTTTTGAGAGGTAAAGAACCTCAAAGTGTGAACGTTGTATTACATCAATGACATTATTTAAGGTAAAATAAGGGGGCGAGGGAAAGACAGGTTGAACTTGGGGCCTCTTACCTTGATAAATTCTGTGTAAATGACACTGTCCTGTGCTGCCCTGCGTGGGCTGGGAATGGGCTGCTCCGAGGGTTCCGAATTTCTCAAGTGCTTCGGCTTCACACAGCAATAGCTGTGGCAGCTCCACTGCCACCCTGACACCTGCTCTACATCATTGTTTTGGCTTTTCAGTTTTTTTCTCACTTGGTAATTGAGTTTCATGGCTTGGTGCAGGAGATGGAATGAACCGCAGATAGTTATGTTATTATAGATTAGCCATAGTGATACTGGGGTTTGTAGAGACCTGATATGCTGCAGGAAAGCACCCAGAACTAATATCACCAAATAAAGGAAATAAATTAAGCCCTTAAAATGATGTATTTTCATTGCCAGGGACCAGTTTTCTCCACCCTTCCTAAAGCTGATGAGCTGGTATCTCATTTGCTGTACCCAAGTAAGAGTTGCACCCTTGCAAAGCAGTGTGAAGAAAATACATAGATTTTCATCACTGCAAAACACTTGCACAGTTATTTTTTTGTTGTCTGTCAGCATTCAGTTACTTTAGTAATAAAAACTTCTGCATCTTTCCTCACTTGAGTCAATGGCCTTAAGCATGGCACATTCACAAGCAGTTGAGCAAACAAGGAAAAAACCCAGTTTTCTCTTACTGTCACTTCCAAGAATTTTTGTCTGACAGTCATTAGCAGTACCAGTTAATTGGAGAAACTTTTAAAAAGGATACAATGCATGTTAAGGGAAAAAAAAGGCGCCAAAAAACAAGGTTGAAAAAATAAGGCACCAAAAAACCAAGGTTAAGTTGTAAGAGTGAAGTGGCAGAGCTATAATATTTTCAAGTGTTTCTTTGGGTTTTTTTAAAAGGAAGAAAGAGAAAGAAAGCATTTCCCAAAGGCACAGAGTTTCCCAAAATTTGGGACAGTTCTGTAGGTGGCAGGAGCATGGATGCCACGTGACCCTGGGGCATTGTCAGCGCTGTCACAGTGACCTGCAACCCAGCTGGGTACCCCTGCATGTCCCTGAGCCATGGGTGAC
>VWPU01001383.1:0-34523 GCA_013398955.1 Callaeas wilsoni | reverse complement strand
CACGCGCCGCCCCGGCCCCGCCAGCCGCCACGCGCCGGGGGGGCCCCGGGACGGCTCCGGCCCACAGCGGCTGCCGGCTGGTCCATCCCGACCCGGCTCGTCTGATGCCATTTCCCTGTGCCCACAGGACATGGCCCTGGCACCTGGCCCATTGCCTAGGCCGTCCAACCTGCACCTCGAGGCTTGTGCCAGTGTCCCCATCCTCTGCCTGGCTGTCCCCTGCTCAGCCCTGAGCCACTTCCCACCAGCTGGAAACTGCTCCACTACCCCACAATCTTGCAAATCAGGTGATGCCCGTTGGGGTCCCAGGAATGTCTTAGCTGTAAGACCAGAGGGGGAGATGGTGCCAGAGCTGGCAGGGATGTCGAAACCCCAGTGGCTGCTGCATCCTGCAGTGCAGCATCCCATGGGTGATGGACACCTTTGAAGTGCATTCTCCAGTGACCCCCAGCCTCTGCTCGCTGCTCAACACAAACTTTCGGGGCTCTGAGGGAGCCTCCACTGTCCCTACAGCCCTCCGCATTCACACAGGGTGCCCCAAAGAAGGCCCCCAAAGCCACTACATCCTGGCAAGGAAAAGCGGCCATCCGGGTGCACACAAAGCCATTTCTTGTTTGGCATTTTCGTTTGAAGTGTGTCCTTCATCTGGGTTTCTACAGCAACTGGGAAGTTCCTATCCTGGCCCAGCTGGAGGGCGTGAAGCAGCCAGGGGAACGGAACAGGAGGGCAGGAGGCAAGGATTGAGGGCAGGAAGGGAAGAAGCCAAAAATAAGTTTTTTGAGAAGTGGTGTTGAACTTTCCGCTTCCATCTTGGGCCTGGGGCTGCTGCAGCTGGGACAGGACTCCAGCCCTGTCCATGTCCCTCTGCGTCCAGAGGCGGTGCAGCCAGCTGGAGCCAAATCAGGGGGTGTAAAACACCGGCTTTTAGGGTCCCTTCAGGTAAGGAGTAGTCTGCTGTGTCCCACCCTGGTCAGCCCTGGAATGGCTGCATCTTCTGAGCCCCTGTGCAAGCCTGGGTTAAAATGAGTGAATTACCTTAGAAACACGCTTTTCTTAAAAGAAAGCAACAAAACCCAATGAGCCACCAGTGGTTCATCTTAGGCAGTGAGTCTCTTCATTTATTCATTATGAGATAATACTCAAATCTGGCTAATTAATATTCCTGCATATTTTCCAAGGGCTGATGAGGTATCTTAAACATCTCGTGGAGATGGGCTTTCATATTTATAAGGCTGATGTGCAAACTTAAATTGACACTGTCTAAATATACCCTCATGTTTAAGCATGGCGCTTTCACTCTCAAGGCGCCGGGGGCATTCCCGGGGTGCACACCCTGGCTGGAAGCGGGACCTGGGGCTCAGTGGCTGGGAGAGCCACCCGAAAAGGCTCCTCCAAGGCAGGGTGTGATGTTGTGTGGTCCATCTTTCCACAAAGATGTGGGATTTCTGTTTGCTTTTGTAAGGGGAACAGAGAGCAACAGGCACTGACCCAGTGGTGGTCATGGGGTCAGCGGTGTTTTGGGGTGAAGGATCAGTGGGAGCACCCACACGGCCAGACGTGCTGATGGGCACCAGGGCAGGGCCCGCAGCTTTCTGCTGAAACCCTTTTCCAAGGTTAAAAATAGGACTTGGTTGCAAACTGAAAGCCTGGTTTGCATTCACCCTCATTATGTTGATTGCTTATTTACATGTATGCAAATGGAGGAAGAGGCAGTGGCTCCTCCACCTGGGGACCCCTTGGCACAGGAGAGCCTGAACCCCACTGGGTAAATCCCTGCTGAGGGCTGGGCCACGGGGCTGTCTCCCCTTCCCAGGATCACCCTGAAAGTGAAGCACCAGCCCCTCTTGCCACGCGGGTCCGAGCGCTGAGCCGTGGCGGTGTGCCCTGAGTGCACTGGCCGGTAGCACAGTGGTTACAGCAGCCATTGCCTCTCCCCTCACCCTGCTCCACCAGATGTGCGTGTCCAGCTCCAGCTGTTCCCCATCAGCCTCCCCTGTGCAGCACCACCAGCCCCGGGATCCTTTTTCCACAAGGCCCCACGTCCTTCATCAGACACCAATTTGGTCTGGCCCAGCTGCTCATTTTTCTTTCTGCCGTGTGACATGTTTTCACCTGGCTCCTAATCTGTCTCTTTCCATTCACAACTCGAGCTGTTTATGGATGTGCCTCTGCTCCCCCTGCTCTCCCCACCCCCCCGGACAGAGCCATCCATCAATAAAACCCCGCTGTGCACCCAAGCATCAATGCTTCCCCTCCCGGGACACCAATATCCCAACAGGGCCATGGGCACGCATTCCTCCTCCTGCTCCATGGGGTGACCCCATGGGGCCATTACTTTCCTCCTCACCACCAGCAGCACACGGGGCTTGATGGCACTGATGGTGCTGCAGGAAGCTGGGGCGCCCAGGACACCACGGGACTCTTCCTGGATGTGGGGGCCAGAGGGGGGCTGTGGCCCCTCTGTTCTGCAAGGGGCACCCACTCTTTTGGGGCTGGTCCCTCCATCCCCCTCTGTGGGGTGAGAGTGGCCCATGGTGGGGAGAGTCCTAACCTTTGAGGGTCACCCTGCAGAGTGGGGGCTGTGCCTGTGTCCCCCCATCAACAGCTGACAGGTGCTTTAATATCTGCCTGAGCTGGCAGCTGCTGCTCTCACAGGAGGAGGCAGCTGTGCCAAGGAGGAAGAGGATGATGATGAGGAGGACAGCTGGACATTCAAACCTGGAGGCACCAAGCATCGGGGCCATGGTTGGGGAGTACCCTGGGGTGGGAGTTGGCCCTGGCTGTGCATCGGGGATCCCCCTCCACAGGGAGGGATGTCACTCATCTCGCCTGTATCCCGTCACCCTGGGGCTCTTCCTTACCCCCCAGCAGCCGGCCCTGTGGACATGGAGGGGAGACATCATGGGATCCCTGTGGAGGCTGGGAGCACCCTGCTCCCTCCTGCTGCCCTGGAGTGCTTTGCTTTTGACTGAGCAGCAAACCCCTAAATACCCCAATGGACTCGGGGATTCCTGAAGAGCCCAAGCAGGACAGGGTTGGGAAGAACCCCGCAGCACAGCAGGGCTGAGCTGCCAGGCTCTGCAGCCTATGCGTACAGGAACACACAGGGGCAGGAGATGCTGGCTCCCCAGCCCAACACGACCTGCGAAGTCGTCCGGGGTTGTGCTGCCACTTCTCTTGGAATGCAATGGGGGAGTTAGTGAGAGGGTCCCCCTCCCTCGAACCCACTGTTCCTGTTTCAGCTGAGACTTTCTCGCCTTCCCAGTTCCCACTAAAATAGCACAGGGGGAATCCAAACCGGAACCAAACCAGGGGTGTTTTGCAACAAGAAAATAATAAAGCAAGCTGAACCCGAAGAGAGCAATGGAAAACCCCTCCTGCCTCTAGAACGCTGCTCCACTTTATGAGGTCAGCCTCATTTTGCCCAGATGAAGATCGCCCCTGCACAGCCCCAGCCAGGCCAGCCCATGGCCCTGCTGCATGTCCTGGACACAGGGTTACTCCTCGCCCTTCCCCGCCTCAGCTGAGCAGAGGGTCCCTGAACCAGCCCGGGGTGCTGCCAGTACTCACAAAGCCCCAGGGCGCAGTGGGGCTTTAGGTGGGGATGAAGGCTCAAGGGCTGGGTGCCAGGGCAGCAGCATGGCCGGAATGGTGGACGCTGGCAGAGTCAGGAAAGCTGCTGTCCCCGACCCAGTCCCCTTCCCACAATGGGGATTGTTCTGGAGCCCATGGGCAGGATGCGGCCTGGCCGGCTCCATGCCTGACTCACATCCTCACCGCCTGGGAGGGAACTGCTGGAGAGCCACATCTCCAGCACACCTTCCCACGGGGCTGGGACACGGGATGGGCGCTGGTGGGAACCCCCTCCGCATCTGGGACCCACTGCCACCCCACTGCCGAGCTGTCCCTCCCAAAGAGCCCCTCTGGAAAAGGCCCCGTCATCGTCCGGGCCCCTGCAGTACTGGGGAGCGTTTCCTTCCGAAAGCAGGTTGGAGCCTCCCGCCGGAGCTGGCGTTCCCGGGGGAAGAGCTGCAGCAGAGCGAGGCATTTGCACTAAGTGATCACATTTATTTGAATATTTTGCATGTGTGTGTGTGTGTGTGTGTTTGTGTGTGTGTGTGTGTCTAAAATCGGTTACAGAATAAATACCTGTGCCTTATAGCAGGAAGTCCACTTTTTTTTTATACAAAGTGCTTGTTACAGGAAGTTGCATCAGCGATATGCAGGAGGGGAGTGCATTTCGGCCACGCTTCCCCTCCTGAAAACTAGAACAGATTTTTTTTTTATTTATTTATTTGTGTTTTTTTTTTTTTTAAAGTTTTTTTTCCCTTTTTTTTTTTTGTGCATTAAATTTCCTGCCATTGTGTATTTACAAATCTCTGAAAGAAGGAAAAAAATGCCAATATGCATGAGAAGTGGCCTTGTAACACAAAAAAAAATCAGCCTTTAAAAAAAAAAAGGTAACAAACCCAAAATCTACAAGTATCATTTCATACTGAATCAATGATAGATTTTTTCTTTTTTTTCTTTTTAAAAAGGGAAAAAAAGGGGTGGAGAAAGGGGAAAAACTGAACCAAACCAGAAAAAATGAACTCGGAGAAATAGAGAAGGTGCCATTGTCCCTTCTGAAGTTTTCCAAAGGCAGAGAGGAGCAAGGAAGAGTACAACGCACAGACCCAGATGTCCGACTGAAATCCCCATCAATTTCTTCTCGGTAATTTCTCCCTCGTGTTTACCCAGTGAGGGGCAGGAAGGACTTCCAAAATTAAATTAAAAAAAGGCATTAAAATGAAAAAAATTATTATTTCATTTTTAAAGGATTTTTAAAAAAAAAAAAAAAAGAGATATGATAGAACAACCCTCCCCAAAATCCTGGAGGGGCGTGAGGCAGGGAAAAAATTGGGTTTGATTTAAAAAGGGGGAAAAAAAAAAAAGAAACGCCAAACCAAACCAGACTTTTCTCTCTGAACACGTCATCGAGCGGGACTCTCCGGAGAGCGTGACGGTTAACTGGTGACGTAGTGTTTGGCCGATGGTTGGCCGTAGACCCTATAGAAATCCTGCCGCCCGTGCTGCTGGGATGCGTCAATCCATTCCCTCACGGCAAGTCCCGGGAGCGACTGGGGCACGGCGGGGGCGGGCGGCAGCGGGTGGGAGTACTCCTGCGACGAGACTGTCCAGGGGAAGTGCCCCGACCGCGGGTAGGGCTGGTGCCCGCTGTGGTTGGACACCGAGGAACAGTAACAGTTATCCACGGAGCAGACGAGGATTTTGCGCCCGCCGTACTGGGAGAGCACGGACTGCTGAGATGACGTGGTGTTGGGGTAGTGAGATGGGTTGAAGACGGAGCCCGAGTGCACCGGCTGCGGGCCGCTAGGAAGTCCAACTATGTGCTGCGTGGAGCTACAAGGCACCATGGCTTGTGCGGACTGCCCCTCGCCAGCCGAAGCGCCCTGGCTCATGTACTGGCTCGCCACAGTCCCGGACGATGGCTCGAGGAAGCTGCCCTCGGGAAAGGCGGTGGAGTGCTTGCGCTTCTCTGCGCCGGAGTTGCTGACGGTGCAGGGGTACATGGGGATGCTCTGCAGGAAGGGGACGGGGGTGCTCAGAGGACCTGCAGAGGGAACAGGAGAGGGGCACTGTATCAAGCACAGCATGGCACAGCTCCAGGGTGCTCTGGCTGCTGATCCGAAGCTGCAGTGGAGCCCCAAGACCCACATTCCAGCCCCACATGTGCAGAGGGTCCCCCAGCCCGCCCCACCAGTGGCAAACCATGCACAGAGCCCTGTGCAGGTGGACTTGCAGATTCAGTTCTGGGCCCTTGCCAGCGGGCTCGGCGCGGCCCCGGGCACTGCTCTGCAAACAGCCCATGAACACAGTCCCTAACAGGAGCAGAGTGGGGCAGCCTGGGGGATAAACACGAATCCCCCAAGGAGAGGACTGGGAAGCCTCCACAGGACACGGTCTGCTCCCAGGCACTGGCTGGGGGCTGTGGGACCACGCCAGCCTCTGGCTGTCCCTGCCCACATGCTGACCCCCACCTTTCCACTGACTTTTCCTGCCAATAGCCAACCCCCCAAAAGCTCTGCATTTCAGGGTTTTGTGTAACCCCAGAACACAGCCATTTCACAAGACAAGGAAAATGCCCTGGGGAGAGTCAGGAACTGGCTTTGTGACTCTCCATGCCCCTGCTGACTGCAGAGAGGCTCCAAGGGGTCCCTGCCCCAAACAGCTCTCCTCACCATTTTGTGCTGGGATCTGCAGGGCAGCCAGCTATGGATACAGGCGGTAGTGAGGTCCCATGCCCCTGCACCCCTCAGCCCTCAGATTTCACCCACCTTCCAGCAACTTCCTCAGCTGCTTCTCTTTCTTGGCAATCTCGTTCAGGAAGAGCTTGGAGTTGAGGTGGCCGATCTTGGGTGGGGGCAGGCTGCCACCTGTACAGTTCTGAGTCCTGTTGGGGATGGCAGGCAGAGATGCATGAGTTAGAAGGTAGACTCAGAAGAGGGACAGCTCCTCCTCCCACACCCTCCTGGAGGCAAACCCCCTCCCTAGGGTAGAGGACAGAAGGGAGCTGGCTGTCTCTGGCAGGCAGGACCTTCCCTGTCCAGTTTTGCTTGAATGTGCCCTGTCAGGGCACACCTCCTGCAGTCCATGCTCCTGCTGCATGGCCATCCCAGCTCACCTCCACTCTGCTAGTGCTGGCTTTAACCCCCTGCCACGCCTCTGCCCAGTGGAGCTGGACAGAGCCCTTCACCCCAACGCAGCTGGTGCCATCCTCTGCTCTTCCACAAGTACAACACTGAGTTTCCCCTAGTCCACGGGGAGGACCTGATTCAATGGCTGCACGAGGGGATTTGTTCATCCTCCCAGAGACAGAGGGAAGCTGAGCACGGCACACGTCTCTCCCAAACCCTGTAGCATCCCTGGCCCTGGTCTTCCTCTGAATATTGTGCTGCTGCCACCCCTGTGGACATGAACACAACCCTTTCCCCCAAACACATCTTGTCCCGCTGTGCTTACCTGTCCATTAAGATTTTCACAGACTTGGTATTCTAGAAGTGGAAGGAGAAGCTCTGGTCAGTAAGGCCAATCCCTGCCATGGCGGCCATGCCCCCTTTCAGTGTCAGCTTCCATGGCCACCCAGGAGGGGACAGTCTGACCATGGGCACTGAGCCCCCTTTCCCCTGCATGGGCTGTTCCAGCCCCATCTCCAGCTGTAGCACCTCTTCATTTGAGGCCAGCACTGAGCCTGCCCCACTTCTCCTTGACTTCTTCCACTGCTGAGCACTCTGGAGGCATCAGCCAGCCCTGCTAATGTCCCCAATCCTGCTCCCCACCACGCCCCACACCTACCCAATTCTTCCCACACAACCAAACCCCTCCACAGTCCCCGTCTCACCCCAGCATGGGCAGCTTCTCTTACCTTCATGAAGTTGATGTCCTCAGTTTTGTCGAACATGACCTGGACAGAGCTGAGGAGCTTTTTAGCCTCCTGCATGCGCTCATTCAGGTGCAGAACCTGGGCCGCGTTCTCATTGCAGAACTTGGCCTGGGCCTTGTCCAGGATCTCCATGGTCTTCCGCAAGTCCTCATCCAAGATCTGGTGCATCTTCTCGTACTGCAGGCGCACCTCATCCTTTAGCTGGCTCACCTTCTCCTGGGGAGAGGAGCAGGGTCAGGCCCTCTTCGACCTCTTCCATGATGTCCCAGGACACCTGGGTCCTTTCCCAGCAGTGGAGAATGCAACCTGAAAGCTGCACCCCAGCTCTGCTCTCCCACAACACCCAGACAGCTCAAACCCTGCTGTCAACTACCACATGGGACTTCTATGTGCCAGAGACACAATAGGGACACTGTGAGGGTTTGATTGGTTCAGCAGATCCCTTGACATACTTCCTGGGGTCTGTGTGGGGATCAGCTCCAGAGACCCAATGCCAAGGAACAACTTGCCGCACCACCAACGGAAGTGTGCTCCCCTGAAAAATCCCACCCATCCCTATCTGCATCCCCTTTCCCATCTTCATCCTCATCCCCAGCCCCACCCCAGGCTGGAGACGCTTCATGTTTCAGAGCCTTTCCCTTCGTGCTCTAGGAGGCCGAGGGGCTTTAAGGACCACAAGCACTCCCTTCCTGAGAAAGGCTGTGCTGACCTGAGGACAGGATGGGCCATCTGATATTCAAGGACAGCGTTGTTCCTCGCCTTCCAACTCAACCCAGGACCCATGAGACTGCAGAGCAGCTCCAAACACATTTGCTGTCCCAAAATGATGACTGATGAGACCGAAATGGAGGCAGGAAGTCTGTCCAGCTACTCCTCTCCTGCATGTCTGCCTTCCTCCCTGCCCACCTGGTCTCTATGTCCCAGGAGCTTGTCCCTATTGTGCCATAGGGTGACAGTCCCCGAGACTGGCCGTGGCAGGGTGAAGCACTGGTTACCTCGACCAGCCGCTTGTCCGATTCCAGCTTGTAGAGTTGCTCTTCGATATCCTGCTCCCGCTCCTCCAGGCGGTCCTGCTGCTTCATCAGCATCTTCTGCAGAGATGGGAGAAAGCAGCATCGTCAGAGCCCAGCGACCACATGTGCCAGTGAACGCTGGTGCTGCCCACACTGGCTCTACCCACGTGGTTCAGGAGGAATGGTGCTTTTTCCCAGCAGGATGCCACTGCCAGGCTGAAAGCCCCCGCGTAGCCTGTGGAGCTGGAAACCTGGTTATTTCAATGGCAGAAATGGCAGAGGGGCTGCATGTGCCGGGCTGTGTTATCGGCTGGGTTGGGTGCCCTGGATGGGGGCAGCACCCCAGGTAACTTTCTGCAGCCCGGTCAGTGGGGTTGGGTCAGGGCCAAGCCCTGGGGACTGCGGGGGGACACAGAGAGGCTCATCTCCCACTAAGGCAGTACCATGTCGAGGCCCATCACCCATCGCCAGCAGGCTCCTGCGAGACATCACCACCTCCCTCGTGCTCCCGTACGCCATGCCAAATCCTTTCTCTCTTCCCTGCCTCCTTGACAAGCCCCAGAGCCAGCGTCAGCATAATCTGGAGGGACAGAGTGAGGAGGAACGGGGCCTCCCCCCGCCACACTGCCAGCCCCCAGCCTCCCTCCTTGGGGCTGGGCCGGGACCATCCGCCGAATAACTGGGACGAAACCTTATCCCCAGCTATCAGCACGAGCACCTCGCTCCTGCATGCTTCCCAGCCAGGAGAAACCCACTGCCCATGAGAGAAGGGCTCCATCCGTGGGAGCAGGAGCAGGGCTTCCCAAAATACCCCTCAAAATCAACTCCAAATATTCGCCCTTCATGTTTACTGGGGGGAAAAGCCAGGACACAGTGAGGCGAGGAGCAGGGCTTCGCCCGGCACAGAGATGCGGCGTTAGAGACTCAACGACGGGGGCAAGATGGAAAGAAACCGGCAGTGAGAATGAATTTCGAGGGGATTATTGCTATTATAAACTGCCACTCGGGAATTTATAATCAAGTAATTAATTCCTGGACGAGGCGGGAGGGGGAGGGTGGCAGAGGCGCTGCCGGGATTAATTGCATTGCAGGGAAAGGCTGTCACCTCCGACTAAATTCAGGAGCAGGAATGCGAAGCCTCCTCCTTCCTGTTGTTTTTCTTAAGGTCTCGGGCACCTCCAGCCTTACTGTCACTGGGCTCCTACCACTAATAATAACGAGGAGCTAAAAAAACCCAGCTTCCCACTCACAGGCACACTCCACATGCATGCCCGGGGCCCACGCGTGTGCACCCACCCAGGCACATGCAGACAGACACACAGACAGCACATCCACTGAAACAGGGCCGAGGGGCAGTCACAGCAATGCAGACCTCCAGCCCACAGGGGGACATTTGCTGTGCGTGTATACAGAAACACAGGGGGCTGCAGCATCCAAGGGCATCACTGGAAGCATCCACATGGAGAGATTTGAGTCATATATTAAAAATCTCCTTTTTTTCCATTGTAAAAGGGTTGTTATTTGTGCTGCTGCAGCATCAGGAGGCTGCAGTCCACTCCCAGGCTTAACACAGGGGCAACCTAGCTCTGGAGAGTGAGTGCAACACCATTTGCTTGAACCTTGGAGAACCAAGGGTGCAGGCAGGAACTGTCCCCCAGGTCCTGTGCCAGCAGCCAGGCCTGAGTGTGGGGCTGCTGGGGGCTTCCCTAGGGGCTCAGACAGGGTTTTGGGTCAAGCACCAGGCAGACCTGTGGAGCAGGTGGGCAACAGCCCCATGTAGGTGGGCTGAGAAGTGGCGGGCAACAAGCCTGCTCCTGGGCGCCAGAGAAGGAGATGCCTTCCAACATCCCTGCTTGCAGGAGGCCAGTTGAATGTGGGAGTTGGGCAGGTCGTGCAGCGCAGGCTGAGCTGCTCATGCCCCACGCTGGGTAGCCAAAGGACACAGTGAGCATTGCACCGAGCCCTTCCCTACACCTCCCTCCCTGCCACAGATTCGTCATCTCCACCACAAGCAGCCAGAGCCATCCCAGACCAGCCCACCAGGAGGATGGCCAAGTCTAGCTGGGCCCCCGGGAGCAGCCCAGTCCTCTGCCTGACTGCCCTGTCTGCCAGCTGGGACAGGAGTGGGTAAAAAACAAAGGACAGGATCCGAGGCTGGCAGCTCGCTGGGCACAGAGGCCAGATCCCCATCCCACTCTGTCGTACCCATCAGGTATCCGACATACCGGAGGCAGCCACTGCCCCTCCCCCCGATGCTGCCGGGATGCTCTTGCAGGGGAAAGCAGGGTTTCCTGTCACTGGCAGATGCCAGGCGGGCAGAGGCCACCCTGCCAGCCCCACTGGTGTGAGGGACCCCCGAGGGAGGCACCGAGCAGCCCCGGACATGCACGTACCATCGCCCTGCAGCTGCCGCGGCCGAGCTGCCAACCTTTGTGTTTTGTAACAAAGCTCAGACTGCTCCACTTCTGGAATCATACTATTAAGTGAAATCACAAATATACATATAAACATATGTAAAAATGATGTTTTATACATATAAGTTAATTTAATATCCCCTCACAGCTGGAAAAAGTGACCAAAATCCAACCTAAAGCCATAGAAATCAGAGAGAATAGAGGACATGCAGTACTTCCTTTAAACGCCACATTTGAGCCACTCTCTTGATTTTAAGGTGATTTAAAAACTGGACGTGCCTGAGATTGCAGTGGAATGGGAGTGCTTTTCACCCACAGCAACAAAATCTTAACAAAACACAACGGTATGAATTACCCCTTCTGACACTGAGGGGCAAAATCTTATTGTCTATGCAGCACAGGCTGAATTCCTTAGGTATTTTGAAAAGGAAAATATATCCCTTCCCCTTCCATCCCCTCCCAAATCTGGTATTTCTGAAGTCATGAACTCCTCCTCCTCCAGGATCAGAATTTCTCAGGGTAATTTCTCATATTTCATGCATGACCTTGATGCTGGGAGAACCGAGGCTCCCTCTGTAAAGGCACCCTTCCCAGGCTATGAGCAACTCTGGTCCGAGTTTGTCTTTTCCGAGACACATAGCCAGTTTGCGAAACGCATGCTAAAAATGCTTCTTATTCCAACACCATCTGAGAGTGAATTCATCTCATTAATTAATAAATTAATCAGTGGCTTGGGTAAGTGGCTGGTCCACCATGACCCTGCAGGCCCCAGTGAGACAGGGCTAGTTCATGGACACCAGCTTATTCTGTGGGAGACGAACATAATCTCCCCCCTCCTCATGGAAAAAAATTAAGTGTGAGTGCAAAAGGGCTGACCCCATACAGGGAGTTCACAAACACTCCAGGGCATCAACCCTGCAAGGCAGCTGGACCACTGAAGGTGGAAGGACAAAGGAGGAGAGGTCATCCTTCCCTTCAGGAGCAAGAGTGCACTCCTCCTGTGCAGGTGAGGAGGGTGATTCCTGAGCAGCCATTGTGGCAAGTCAGATGGGTTTGGGGTACCAAGGTCACACACTGGGAGTGAAACACTATGTGGAGGGACATCTCTGCAGGAAGCAAAGCAAGCACTGCAAGGTCTCATTGTAGGGAGGATTCACACAGCTGGACCCTGTGGGATTGTGCTGGGGGAAGGCTTGCTGACCATCGCTATCCACGGCATTTGCTGGGAGGAAACTGCCACCAGGGAAACCACGCTCACCCTGCCTGCACCTTACTGCACCTCCTGGTCAGTCCCCACCAAATCTGTGCTGACTCCAGCTCCCAATGGCCACCCCAGCATGGGACACATCCACCCTGCCAGGCAGGGCATGGGAATATGTCTGCTGGGGGACAGAGCAGTCCCAAAAGAGAACTTCTGCAACATTAAAGGCCTGAAGCCACAAGACAGGAAGATAGTAATAAAGAGTTTATCAGCTCTGATGATACAGGGCATCTATGCTTCTCATCTGAGAGCCACTGCATGGCTGCAGCACCACCAGCCTTAGACGTGTTACACAAACAGGTCCAGCTCAGCCAGCTGGGAAAATCCCCACTGCAAATGGGGGCACTGGGGTGTGGGAAGGAGCTCGCACCTACCCAAGATCTCCCAGGCAGGGAGCAATCTGTGGGCAAGATGTCTCTCCTGACTTGTCTTAGGCCGGTTTCAACACTGTCCTCTCCCAAAGGGCAGAGCTAAGCCTGTGGTCACTGCTGAGCCCACAGTAACAGCAGATTATGGCCCTGCCCTGCCTGAGGCCCAGCATTCCCCTCATCCCCCCTCTGCAGCCCATTGCCCTGGGGCCAGCATCGGGGCAGCAAAATCTCAAGACTTGCCTCAAGGTTTTGTGTTGTGTGAGACTGGTCAGGGCCCTTGTGTGCCTCCCAGGGAGAGCTGGCAGGGGAGAGCCTCTGGCACCCCTTCCCTGAGGGCTTGAGTGCTCACCAGCCCCTGCCCAACTCCCAGCAGGATCAGGAAGGAGGCTGGCAGCTTCACCAGAGGCAGAGCGGTGCCCCATGACCTGCTGAGCTGCTGTGGTTTTAAACAAGAGCTGGAGCAGTGAAAAGCCTTACTGTGTTCATAGGGCAAATGGAGCCCATGCAGCTTCTCTGGTGTCTAATAAGCGCTGTGCATCCTTCAGGGCCATTCACCTTGCAAGAGCAACCGAGTGCCCACACACTGACCTGTGGGATGCTTGCAGGATGCTAATTCCCAATAAACTCTGCTGTGACTGTCTGTGGGTTTGGAGGGTATTACAGCAGGGCAAGTGGACAAACCACAGGAGTGCAGAGCCCTCATTCCCATAGGAAACCGAGGAAGCAGAGAGCCAGACTGCCCCACAGAGCACCTTTAACCACAGCTGGACAGCTGGCCCAGGACAGGCACACTCACTTCTCTGCCTCTCCCCTTCCTCCTCCTCCTCTGCGCCCAGGCCTTCCCCTCGCCGCCAAATCCCAGCCACTGAGTGAATAAGGACATTGTTTGCAGTCACCGGAAAGCCAGAGCGGAGGGAGCAGCTTGGAGCATGAGGGGCAGGAAGGGTGAGGAGGAGGAGGAAGGTGGAACCGGAGCGAGGAAGCCGCAAAGGGCAGATGCCTGTTGCGGGAATGGCTCCAGACACCTGCAGCTCAGCCCAGGGATCGGGATCAAGAGCCCCCATTGAGACACATGTCCCAGCACGTTGCTGGAGACGGGCCTGAAGTCACAGTGACTGAATTTTAATGCACCGAAAGCCCTGAACCAAGGAGGCGAGCGCAACCTTTCGCCTCCCCAGGCCTCCCACACACAGGCTTCCCTCTCCCCAGCCCCACTCCACTGTCAGCTGGACGGTTTTCTGAGAAAAACCCACACGATGAGCTATTTTCATCCCTCCTGAAAGTGTCACCCCACCTGCTAACACACCAGAACCTTGACACTGTGCACATCTGGGGCACAGCACCCTAGTGTCCCAAAAACAGGATCTCAAATCATGAGATCATGCACCGTGCACTGCCACAGCCAAAGGGGATGAGTCCCCACAGCCCAAACCCTCTGCAGCATCCCTCCCACCCTGCCACGGACTTCTGCTGACCAGACCCAGGCAAAACCAGCTTATCAAACTCCCCACAGCCCTCGCAACACTTGCAGGAGGCTGATCCACGTAGAAAGGCAGGAAGGAAATGCTTTCTGGTTGGGGTTTCATCTTGCACACATTTACAGTAAGCACCAGGCAGAAGGGAAGGTCTCCAGCCAGAGCACGAGGTCTTGCCTCCCCTGGCCAGCCTGGAGAACACACAGTGCTCCAGGCTTTGGCTTTTCTCACGGTGCTCCCTGTGCAGAGATCAGGCTGGTTTATCCTCAACAGGGGAAGGAAGAGGGGAGGGGAACAGCCTGAGATATTAATAGCTGCCCTTGCTAGGAAGGGATGGAAGCAGCAGCCATGCAGTGAACAGGCATCAAAGAGACCCCCTTTCCAGCACTCAGGGACCCCTGAGCACCAGGAGAGCTGGTGCTTTGTAGAAAAGGGCTGAAGGCCAAATAATCAGCACCAGCTTGGGGCAACAGGATGCACAGTGCCTCTTGCAAGAGCAGCTCTCCACCCTGTTCTCATGCTGGAGTGGGTGAAGATGCCTCCTGCTTGTCCATGTCACTCTGTGAGATGCTGCCTGGCCTCTGAGCCTTCCCTGGGACAACAGGAGAAGAAACCATCAGGCTTAGACCCATGTCCCATCTCCACTGGCTACCCCACAGGCACAGCCCCGTGTTCTGCCTCCTGTGCCAATCCCAGCAAACGGCATGCCTGCAGCACGGCTGGCACACAGCAGCTGGATGCTCCCATGGAGCCATGACTCTTGACTGAGAGAGCTGAACCAGGTCAGACCTGGCTCCTAGAGCATCCCAGGACAGTGGGCATGACCACGCTTCTCTGCAGGTTCCTGTACCAGAGCAGATCCTGGACCACCATAGGGCAGTGCCGATGCCTGCAGCCTGGGACAGCTCTTTGCCTTGTTTACACCCAGCACATAGGAAGAACTCATTAATAAGGGGAAAATACAAGGCATGGTGTTGCATGGGGCCAGCAGCAAGACTTCTGGAGGCCAGGAAAGGAGGACCTACTCTCTGTCAGAAAGTGACCTTCGGGAGGACCTTCAGGATGTTAATTCACCTTCATGGGCCTCTGTGCATTCCCCTGCTCCTCATGGCCATGGGGGTTACTTAATGCTGTGCCTCTCACACAAATGGGGGAAAGAGGCTGGAGCTCTACCTATAGTTTTTGAACCCCAGCTTCAAGCCATGGTCCAGCTGCAACTGCTGTCAGTGTCCTTGGAGTAGGGATGAAGATTTGCTTCGAGAGGAAAAGGAAGATAAGGGAAATTAAGGAGCAGAGAGACAAGGCCGGTGGATGGAGACACATCACCTCTCTAGCAGCAGCCCTGCAAGTCCTGGAGGAAGGAGCCTTCCTCATATTGAGTGTCCAGTATGGGTGATGTGCCCATCAAAACAGAGGCTCCCTCCATGCAAAGCACAGCAAGAGGCAGTGAAAGCAGGGCAAACTGCCTCTGCCAGACCTAGGGCTCAAGACTCGCTCACAGCATGTGCAGAAGAGGAAAAAAGGAGCTGGAAATGCACCAGGAAGATGAATACCAGGACAAGAAGCTAGTTTGCATGCCGAGCATGCAGCCAGGCCAGTCATGACTGATGCTGCTGGCTCCACAGGACAAAGATGAGCCTTGGTGATAAAATCATAGAATCATAAAATCTTTAAGATTGGAAAACACCTCCAAGATCATTGAGTTCAACCTTTGACTGAACACCACCATGCCAACTAAACCATTAGCACTAATGGCCGTGTCCAGTCATTTCTTGAACACTTCCAGGGATAGAGACTCTCACAACCTCCCTGGGTAGCGCATTCTGATGCTTAAGCTCCCTTTCCCTGAAGAAATTCTTCCCGATGCCCAACATGAACCCTCCCTAGTGCTGCTTGAGGCTTGTCCTCATCTTGTCACTTGTCTGGGAGAAGAGGCTGACCCCTCCTCAGTACACCCTCCTTTCAGGCAGTTGTAGGGAGTGATAAGGTCTCCCTTGAGCCTCTTTTTCGTCAGGGTAAACACCCCCAGCTCCCTCAGCCACTCTTCAAACAACTTGTGCTCCAGACCCTTCATCAGCTCTGTTGCCCTTCTCTAGAATCACTCCAGCACTTCAATATTTTTCTTGTAGTGAGGGGTCCAAAACTGAACACGGGATTTGAGGTGCAGCCTCACCAGTGCTGAGTATAGGGGCATGATTGTAGTCCTGGTCCTGCTGGCCACACTACTTCTGATACAAGCCAGGATGCCACTGCCCTTCTTGGCCACCTGGGCAACTGCTGGCTCATGATCAGCTGCAGTTAACCAGTACCCCCAGGTCCATTTCCGCTGGGCAGTTTTCAGTCACACTGCCCTAGCCTGCAGCACTGTGTGGGGTTGTTGTGATCCAAGTGCAGGATCCAGCACTTCACCTTGTTGAACCACATACAACTGGCCTTGGCCCATCGATTCAGCCTGTCCAGATCTCTCTGTAGAGCCTTCCTAGTATTAAACAGGACTGGTCCCAAAACTGAGCCTTGGGGAACTTCACTAGTGACCATGCCTTTGGCCAGCAGAGCCACTTCCTGCCCCATATCCGCAAGGAGACACAGCATCCCATCAGGGAAAATGCTCCCACACTGTGTCCCAATGCCACAGGGACAGCAGATACATTTGGGTGGTGCAGCACCAAGATGGAAAGACCACCTCTGAGGGCTGCTGGAGCTGCGGCTGCAGGCGCGACGAGGCTCTCGGGGCAGTGAGGAACCCAAGAAATCTCTTTTCTTTCTGCTGGGAAGGGAGGGAGAAGAGATCCCCACCCAGGCCTGGGTGCAGACACTGGCCAACAGTCCACCCCAGCCAGCTTTCCGCAGGAGGACAGTACAGGCCACCTTTGCCTACGAGTGAGGAGAGCCAGGAAGAGTCACAGGGCTCAGCTCCGTGTGTATGAAGCACAAGGTCTACATCTTCTTTGCCATCAGGGATACAAGGGAGGAGCTCTTTTTCCCCCCTCTTTCAGTTTTAGGGGGAAAATGTACAGGTTTAGGGCTGCTTATAAATTAGTGCCAAAATTCACCCTGCTGCTGAGCCATCTCCAGTACAGGGCTCTGGCTGCAGGCCCTGGCACAAACCTGCCCTGCCCAGCACCAAATGCCCTTTGAGTAACCAGGTCAGGAGCACCAGCACTGGGAAAGTGCAGGGGTTTGTGACATCCAGAAACTTTCAGACATCCAGACACAAGTGCCTTGAGCAACTATTTCCAGCCACTTGGGAGCTCAGACTGACACCAACACCTGGAGCACAACTGGTCCCCATGACCAATGTTGCCTTGTGCTTCATCCCCATCATGCCAGAAAATAAAATCTGGGACCTGTAGCTGTATTGAGTGGGATTCACCAGATTTCACAGTTTTTCAGAGCCTAAACGATCATGTAGTAAGTCCTGCCCTTTCTGCCTTCAGCACACTCTGTGCTTGTGGTTTCTCAAATGCTTCAATCAATTTATATGGACATTACGGGGGCCCTACAGTCCTCTTCTCCCTTATGTCTGCTTTCATACATCTGCGCCTTCCCAACCACAGATACAGATAAAAAATTAATCCAGCAAAAAAAGAGCAGTCTGTCTTTGGTGGGATCATCTCCCCCAGCTGGCTCTCAGAAGCGCTCTGCCAGCTCCAGTGGTGGCAGTCTGGGCAGCAGAGGGAGATCACTCAGTGCTGAAACTCAGCTGAATCACAAAGTCCTGCTCCTCACACAAGCCCTACTGCTCTGACATATCATCTCTCAGTCACTTCTCCCATAACCCCCATAAAAAATTCAACAGGCTTTGGCAGCACCCCCAATCCTGCCTCGATCTGCTGCTGTACCAGTCTTGTCTAGCTCTGCTGAATTGCAAGATCTTCCCAATGTGACAAAATCTCAGGGTCCCAGCCAGTTGTCCCCAAACTGTGGCTGAGGGAATGGCTTGCCTTACAAAGGAGCCATCCTGCAAAGACCCATCCTATTGCTTGGCAGCAAACCTACTCCCATCTGCAGGCCCTGCAAAATTGAGAAACCCTCACTCCCCTTTCCAAATAAACATCTTGGATTCAAGATCCAGCTGGCCTGTGTGATCTCAGAGCCTTCTCCCTGCAGGGGTGAAACACAGCCAGCCTCTTCCACCCTTGCTCCCACTGCAGGCTGAGCAGCCTCTCCCCTGCCCAAAGACCTCCATTCCACACCCACCACGGCTGAGTCCTGCCATAGGAAGCCCTGAGCTCTGAACAACAGCCCCTTTGGCTTCCTACCTCCCTGATTTCTAGTTTCTGCTCTGGAGAGAGCCTGGCACAAGGATCTGGAAGCGTAAACAAGTTTTGTGGGGAACTCAGATACCTCTGAGGAGCAGAGCAGCAGCAGCAATACCCACGTGCACCCACGTCCTGGCCATGAGACCACTGCTAATGACCTGCAGCCACGTGCCCCATCAGTGTCTCATTTGGTGACCCAAAGACAACGGGTCCAGCTGCACAAAGCACCTCTCCAGACTCAGGCAGCACTAGAAAGAAAACCCTTCTTCGATTTAAAGGCCATGATTCTATTTTTTTTCCTCCCAACTGATCTAGTTAAACTTCCAACCGCTCAAGGCTATTTTAATTTGTACTGGTAAGTTAAATCAACACAAACAAGGGCAGAACAGGTTTATATGCACCTCTATTACTGGCCTGCACCAACTAGAGGGCAGCTACATTTCTCCAGGCAGCTTTTTTTTTTCTCTAATAAAGATAAGGGGGATGGTTTTTTGTGCACCTCCAACTGACAAATGGAGCCTGAAAGTGAATTGGGAGTCAAAGCCTTGAGGAAAGTCAAGGTGACTTATGCGCCAATAGGCTGGATTCAAAGAGCTTTGCAAAAATGCAGATCAACTAACAAGATTTATAAAACCCGTTAGGGGCTTAGAGGTCGCTTAATTCTCAAAGGCGCCAAGGAAAGTGCCTGACTCACAGAAGGATGGATGGGGCTTACAGAGGTGGCTATCTCAACCTTTCAGTTGCTTCAAGAAAAGCAGACTCAATTTCTCTTGGAAATGAGGTTTTGACATGCCAAGATGTTTACTGTGAGCCTTGGCTCCTCCATCACTTACTTTAAAGAAAAAGAAACCCAGTCCTGTTGCTGCAGAAAACTGTTACAAACATCTACCAAAAGCCACAGCAGAATCTGCTGCTTCAGCTCACCAGCGCCAGACACCACCCAGAGGAGTATGAGACCAGATTCAGCACACAAGCTGGAAAAAATAGAAGGGGGGAAAAGACTTTGCACTTCTACAGCTCCCCAGTGCCTGGCATTTTGCAGGCTGGAAGCAGCCTGTCAGCACCTGCGGGCAGCCAAAGTAACGCACAGAGAGTCCATCCACCCCAGTGACCACGACCATAGTCTGCTGAACACCAAGGACCCTCCACTGCCTCCCCACTGGGTTTTTTCTCTTCCCAATTTTTTTTTTTGTGAGGTGGTTGTTGAGAATCTGAAAGCTCGGATTATAATCTTTATGAATCCCATAGTTAGATCGTGCTGAACAGCAGCCCAGCAATACCAGATGTTCAAACAAAGCTGCCAACCGACAGCTGTCTGCAGCTTGCAGCGTGTTTTTACTTCAAAATGCAAAATGATACCAATCTATATTAAAAGAGAGACGTTCAGAGCCTTGCGATAGCAGCTGAAGCCGCGGATATTGCTCTTTCATGCAGGGTGTGGCAGCAGAAGGAAATATCTCAAAAACTACTGCTTAAGCCACCCTCCCAGCCCCCCCAAATCCTGGCCCCTTTCCTAATGGGAAAGAGACTCACGTTACTGCCTGAGTGCCGTGAATGTACCAGTGCGTGTCCAAACAAGCCAGCAAAAAGAAAAATGCAGCATGAACAAACACTGTCTAACGAAGGATGCCAGAACGAATCTGGGCGCTGCCCACACCTGGCTCTTAGTGGCATGGGAAGGACAAAGTGACACATGGGGGACGGAGGGAAACAGTCATGGAGAGGACGGTGCAGCCCCTCCTGCACCAGTGAGCAAAGTGGGAGAGGAAAGGTCCCTTCTGGCAGCACAGCGTCGCCAGTGGAAGCATGGGATGGAGGTCCATCTTCCACTGCTCCAGCTCATCTGCCCAGCGTCTCACCTCAGGTTGTCCCACGTCCCTCTGAAACACACAGGGATGCTCTGGCCTCACTGGAGAGACTCTGCCTGAGTCTCCTTGATGTGAAGCAGGTTTTCAACTTGCATTGCTTTGTACCTTTATTTCTTAGGCTGGCTGGGACCAGGCACAAAGCCCTACACCTTGCAACCTTTTCTGCACACCAGCATCTGGAGAAGGCAAGAACTGGAGCTCAGCCTTGCTCTTCATTATTCCTCCCTCTGGAAATGCAAGCCACCCATAACGACCACATTTTGGGGATGGCAAGTCCTGAATACACTAGGCATGGCACAGTACTTCTGGCTTGCAGTAATTGTGCAAAGAGGGCTCTGACTTACTCGAACGTGATGTCCCAAATTCCCCACCAGCCGCGATCACAGGAAATCTTTGGGACCAGTCCCAAGGCTGCCTCATTGTGCTCCAAGCAGCAACAGCATGAATGAATCATGCTCCTCAACGTGACACCCAGCTCCCAGCAACGTACTCGGGACCAAAATATTTACGTTGCAAATGAGTAAGAATAGGACCAGATCCCCTCCTCAGCCTGGTGACATAAAAAGGCCAACCTGGTCTTGCATCAAGCAAGTGGGTGGCAGGACAGGAAAACAGGAGGCAGAGACCAGTCCCATGTCTCGCAGCCTGGCTCTGCCCAGCAATGCTGAATCAGAGCCCTTCCCCCTTACAGCAAAACCCCAAAGTGGCAAGCGCCAAGACTACAATCCCCGTGGTACCACGCTCCCTCTGGGTGACACGTGAGGGAGCATGCTGGGACCTGTAGTTTCCAGCCAGCCAGCTGCAAAATGCCATCCCGTAGTAAACATATCTCAAATTAAAGTGATGCAAGGCCCCCAGGCTCCTGGCAAGGTGCCAGCTATGGCTTCTTGTTGGCAGGCACTTGGCTAATTCCCATGTGTTGCACTAGCCCCTTTACAATGAAGAAGCCAAGAGCCCACATCCCACAAACCCCCTCGCAGCTGACGTGCAAACTGCCCTTTCTGAAGCCACGTGTCTGCATGGACAGCAGGATGCTCCCAGAGCTTTGGTGCTGCCCTGCTCCTGCCTTATGTTGAGCCCCTCCACCTCTGCTCCATGGCACTGCGATGCCAACCCCAGAGCAAGACCCTGCATCCAGCGCTGGCCAAATTTCAGCTACATAAAGCCCCACACTGCATCCCTTGAGGGGTCCCATAAAGATGCCACTGAAGCAATCAGAGTTGTAGGCAGCAAAAAGCAACAACACACTGGCGTGTTTTTTTCAGGCAGAACACCACAAGCAGGCAAAGCTCCACCGAATCACCAGGCCAGCAAGGCTGGGGACAACCATCTCCCCACAGCATCCCAGATGGGCACGCAGCCATCCCGGGAGTGCTGTCACCCTGTGCTCCAGCAAGGCCAGACCATACGTCAGCCCCTGGGGAACGTGGCACCCCTCTCCTTGCCTGCTCACCCTCCCCGCTGCAGAGGAAATTGTGCGCCCGGCTGATGTCAGGAGGCATCACTTCACACAAAGGCCAGGCTTCCTGGCGGGGAAGGGGTGGGGGAGTGGGGAGGAAGGGGAAGAGGAGCCCGGGGCAAAGGCAAACGGCATCTACAGCTCCTTGTGTGTGCAAAAGGGGCAGCAGCAGGAGACAACATGGCCCCTTCTACTTAAATTGCCTTTGCACCCCGGACAGAGAGGCAACATTGTATGTCCTAGTGCCCTTCACAGGAGCCACAGCATTGCCCTAACCTGCACCCTGTGCACCCCTTTAAGAATGTATGAAAAAGCAGGGACTCAAGTTTATTTTAATTTGCTCCTGCAAATAAATCAGTTCCATTTTCTCCATGCCAGGTAGGCTGTGGCTGTTGCCAACCAGGGGACACAGCCCCCTGCTTAGCACCCAACCAAGAGAAAAACCACTTCTGTGACACGATCTAGCATCAGCAGCCCCAAAATGGGCATGAGCATGCACCCCACCTGTCTCCTGCTCATGGGTGTCTAAATACTCATGGTATCCATTAATTCATAAATACAGAGAAAAAATAACGTATTGAGGACCAAAGTCGAGTAACCTGCAGCCCTCATTTCCCAAACTCCTCTCCTCAGTATGCTCCCCAACGCCAAGCACCTTTGCAAAACATGGCATATCATGGTACCCATAGCACCAACATGACCTCCTGCTTCAGCATCTCCTCTCCTCTACCTCCTGCAGTCCCAGTTCATGCCTGGGTAGTGAAAGCGGCTGGTGGCCAGCACCAGACTACATTGCTTTTGTCTCCAACTCAGCCACTCTCTCAAGCACAGGAGCACGCTGGACCAGCTGCACAGGGACCAGTGAAGAGGGCTCGGCTGTAGGGGACCTGCAGGATATGGTCGATGTTGATTGAAAAGGGAAATCACTGATATTGCAGGGGCCAGCCAGGGAAGGTGGATTTTGGATGTGGGCACCACCAGGGAATAACCGTAAAGGAGCAAACCCTGCCGCTCTCCTTCAACGTGCTGACTTCTGCTCCTAGGAGAAGGCCTGTCATTGGTTTTTAATCTCGCCCGATTACGGACCAGCCTTTGACATTATTGATCTTAGGCCCCTGAAGTATCATTTATCTTCCAGGTTTGACTCGGCCATCAGAGCTCGACAGCTCAGACACCGGTCAGCTCCATCCTCCGAGGGAGCCAGGGGAACTGCTCTGCACAACTCCAGTCCTGCTGATTCATGTGAACCATATTTGACGCTCGGTTTCCATCCTCACATAAGGTGTCTTTCACTCTCTGCCTACCTGGCATTTCATTTTCTGACTCAAAAATCCAGCTCCTCAGGTCTCTGGCAGACCAGCACTGCTTCCTCAAGGCTGGCAGTCCAAGGTGCCTCTAGTGTGCCCCTCTTCTCTGCTTCCCCCCTTCAGTTTCATTATCCTCTTTCAAAGAGGATGCGGTGGAGGCACAAATGTTATGGGATGTGCTGAGAAGTGCACAGGGACTGGGGAAGCAGTGCCAGCAGTCAGTGTACAACCAGAGAAGCCATTTCTAGCTGTGACCCACTGCCATTTTCTAGAGCAGAAAGGACCAACAGCGACAGCTCCTCATTCTCTGGTGAGATTGTATCCACAGAAAAACCAGGCAGCTATTGTGGTTTTGTGGTGGCTTTCCCTTACCTGCCAGCCAGCACAGCTGCCATAGGGCCAGCTCGTGACTTCTGCTTGACCTTCAAAATGTTAATGCCTGCTCCCTCCACCAGACCCAGAAGAGATGGGCTGATGAGTTCCCTTTCCCCTGGATACCTCCATCCCCCACCCAAACTTGACAGACGCTCCCAGCCTCCACTGTTTGGGAAGCACAAGGTTTTCCTCAAATGCCTTTGTCAACAGTTACTGGATGCAGCACATAAACGAAGACTGTCTTTTCAGATGCCTCCCGTCTCTCTCTCCTGTGAAGCCAGGCCTTGTGTTTTGGGAAGGAGGAGTATTTCCTGAGGAAGGCTCCAGTGGGCAGTTTTAATGCATAGAGAGAGGAAGGTTTAGTTTTTGTTCTTCACCTTGTTATCGTTTATCATATTGCTGAAAAACACTTTGGTAAATGGAGATTAATACCATGTGCATTCATAGGTTGCAGCAGGAGCCAGGAGCCAGCCCTGGGGAGGACCAGGGAAGGAAGTGCCTGGATGAGGGCAGCTGGCAGGGTCCACGTTCTGCAAGGTACCACCATCAGCAAAGAAAGTTCCAGTCTCCAGCATTGCTTCCCCACACTGCCACGGACTTCCTGACTCCTAGCAGGTCTCCCCACCTCTGCTTACTTCTAATTTAGGGTAATACTCTGACTTCCCCATCCAGACTTTAGGTTGTTTCAGAGATTAAAATGATCTTTTTCTCCTCTGTTCTAAGTAGAAAGCTACAAATTCCTTAGCTGGAGCATAGGCCTTGGTTTCACCTGCTGGGCTTACACGCTCAGGAGATGCATTTGGAAAGGGCTGGTCTTCACACCAGGCACTATTTCCAGTTCCCTGCCCAGATGTCCTGTTGTGCAGGATGCCAGCAGGCAGAGGCAGGAAAACAGCCCCCAAATGTGCCCCCATTCCCTTGAAAGGGGGCAGGCTCTGTCTCCACCCCCTACAATCAAACTACCTCTGACCAAAACAGAGCTCGCAGGCCTCAGCCACCCAGCCACAACAGTGCAGCTACGGCAGGACAGCTGCAGTAATTCCCTCCTGGATCTGGCCACCCCCATCACTAAGGGGCTAGCACAATACCAGAGGGAAGGGGGAGCGCAGCACCCCCCCGCACTGTCCCCAAAGGGTCTGCGAGGGGGACAGAGACCTCGCAGCGCATTTATTCCGCTCCATCCATTTGAGAAGCACGCTTCAAGGGGCTTTTTGCTGTCAGAGGCGGGTGCACCAGGACAGGAAAAGAACAAAGGGAGGCACCGGCACCCCCAGCCCTTTGTCTGAGCGCAGAGGAGTTCACCTGCAGGGAAAACCTGCTCCCACCGCAGAGGCGGCAGCTCCACACGGATTCGGATGGGGAGAGGGATGCGGCCCCCCCTGCTAGCACGAGGATAATGAGCAGAAAAGGATGCAATCACGTTACCCTCTCTCTCCCCATACCACATGTACAAGCCCGTTACAGTGCACACCAACCCCCCCGACTTACCAACAACCCAACAACCGCAGCCAGCAATAAAAACCATTGCCACAGAAATACCAACCCGCCCCCCAGTGTGATCGATCTGTGTCTGCGTGTGGCCCAGCACCAAACCCTGGAGCTCGGCTCCACCGACCAGGATTGACTGGGAGGGAAGGGGGTGGGAGACTAGTTTCCAGGGGACGGGGTTTTAAAGCCACACAATAACTGGCTCAAATGAGGGTTTGGATTAAGCTGTCGTATGGCAAGGGAAAACACTGCCTCCATTAGGACATGGGGAATTTTCCTTCCCTTTCTCTAAAGCTACAGCTCTAGGATGAAGCTTCCAGGTCACCCAGGCAGGGAGAGGAGAACTGGGTAATACCAAGCAAATGGGAGATCCTGAACAGGGAGAGACGGGTGGAGGGAAGAAAAGGCAGATCAGCCCTCCCCAAGCCCCAGATCATACAGTCGGCTGCTCTGACAATGTTTACTCATATTTCAGAGAGACACAGCCATCCGGAACGTCACTCCCTGCCAACTGCCTCATCTGGAGCCATCCACAGCTCGGCTCTTCCCAGCCCATTCCAGAGACAGCCCCCCCCACCAAAGCATCCACACAGCAAGAAACTGAAAAAGGACAGGTAGGGAGAAGAAACAGAGAAATTAAATTAATTCATGTTTAATTTTTTTTTTAAACAGTTCTGGTACATCATCCCAGCAAATGGATGACTTGGAGTGCGACGGCACCACTGCAGAGTGCAGGGCACTGCACTGAGCTGGGAACTTCTGCTCATGTTACCATCACAAGAGAATCACAAGACAGAAGAGGGACAACCACTATGCCCTGGTGAGAAGAGGCTGAAGCTGTCCTTATCAGAAAGCATCCGGGACTGGGAACCTCTCCCCGAGTTCATCTGGGGGACATATGTAAAAACTTTTGCGTGCATCTAGAGTCTCATGCCTGTGAATAACCGTCCCTCCCTCCATATTTGGGACCAGACATCTCTTCCTCCCATTCCCAAGCATGCTGGATGTAGCTCTCTTGGGAAAAGGAGGGGTCCTTCCACAGAAGAATGAGAAGGGGAGGACATCCCTGGTCCTGCACATTTCACATCTCCCCACCAGTCTCTCAGCATCTGCCTCATCTTCTCTTCCAGCAAACAGAGGTTCATTGCAGAAAATTTGCTATCACTGCAAGCAAGCTCAGCAGCTCTGAGTCCTCTGTGCCATCCCCCTTACTTCAACCCAACCAGCATCTCCTCAGCCTACAGGCTGTTGATAAATGCAGGAAGTTGACAAAGTCACCAGAACCTAGCCCAGATCCATAGCGTTTTATTTTTTTTAAAAGCAAAAAAGCCAGGCCAGACCAGATTCTGCCCTGAAGCCTGCGTGGCAAAGCAGAATCCAGCTCCAAGTGTTTATTTATAAATCCGTACATACATGTACATTTGAATTCTGACAGAATTAATTCTGGCATCCAGCTAATTCAAAGCATTCCTCCCCCATCGCACTACTGTTGCAGGCCAGCCCTGCACAGAAGCTGATTATAAAATGCTGCACTAGCCAGGCATTTCTGCAAAGGCTTGTGCTATTGAGCATTCAGTCTTCCCTTGCTTGGCTATTTCATTGTTTCGGTGTCGATCCCTCCTCTCTTGCCCTGTGTTTCCTGGTTACTTTTGTCCCTGCTCTGGAAGCACTGCTGCTCTCAGCCCCATTTCAGTGTCAGATTGAAAAAAAACCTCAAAACAATTACATGAAATTAAAGAGAAGAGAAGAAGAAATTATCACCATGTACCAAGATTTCCAGTAAACAGATAGGTAACGAGCAAAAAATAGGCCAATATGCTGCAAGGCAAGCTGCAGACAGATCTGGGGATAGAAAACCCGCTGCCCGCCTCCCAAGTGCAGCTAAGAAATCCCTGTGTGGTCACACGCTGTCCTCTGGAGCAGAGAGGAGAGAGGTCAGGGCAGCCAGCACTGTAAGAGCCTCTTTATTCTTGGGCAGTTGCATGAATCTGATCGCTTGTGCCCTTTGTGAGACATGGAAATCTGCCTTCTCCTCCCACCCCCTTCACCAGCCCCTCTTCTGCTCCTCCCGCTCAGATGGGGACAGAGGCAACTCCTTGGCTCCAAAGGCAAAGACCAAAGCAGCAGAGAGGCTGTGGATGCCCCTCTGGCAGGACCAGGCACGGATGAGCAGGCGGGAGACCTTGAGAACAGTGCTTTGTTGGAGCAAGGGGAGAGGAGAAGAAAGGAAGGACAGTCCTGGGACTTGCACATTCCTTGAAGGGCTCACCCAGACTCCCACGTGTGAGGCACGAGGCTGAGGGGTGGAGAGAAGTCCAGGATGTCCCACTGCAGTTCACATCTCTCCTACTTCTCCCTCTCCATCATGCTCATGGGCTTGAGGAGAACAGCACGCTGCACACCTCCACACCAGCGGACACATGATGCTCACGTAAGTATCACACGACAGATTTAGATTAAACAAGGGTCTGGGCTAAGTTCATTATGCCCTCATGACCAGCCAAAGTTAGGCTTGGACCTCCTAGTTCAGAGACCAGACCATGACACCTCCATCTCAGGAGCTCATTCAAAGTCACTGCTGAGGGAGGGCTTCAAGGTGGAAACCTCTAGGCCAGGGCAGTCTGGTGAGCAAAGCTGTGCCTAGACATGGCCACCTGCAAAGTACAGCCAACTGCAGGGGTGTAAGCCTGGGCTACATTTTGTTGCTGTTCCTTGCAAAGCAGCTCAAGATCCTCAGATGAACCTTTCCTTACTTCTCCTCTTTCCACCTCACTCTCCGACAGCTCCCAGTCACACTGCATTGTCCCCTATGGGAAGAGAGCATTCTCCACTGCAGCCCCTGTCCTACTCCTTCACCAAGGCTGTACCCTCCACACAAGTCTCCTCCCTCCCACCCAACCCACCAGGCTGCCTCCCAGCATCCTCCATCCCTGCTGTCACTTCTCGGATTGACTCTACACAAAAGACTTGCAGCTGCAGGTCTGGAGCAACCAACTGCTGGCAACCTGACGGGCTAGGGGCACGGAAAATGCTCATGCTTAGCAGGAGAGCAGCGGGGAAAAGCCCTTAATCCAAACCCTGCAGAGGCAGGAGACTGCTCCAGTTCAGCCAAAGATCTGGGGCTGCCAAGATACCCACGGCTGCTTGGCCAGCAAACCCAGAGGGGTTTGCAGCAGGGTGGCTCAGCGCCCCCAGACCTCTCTAGGGCAGCTCGGGCTGCTACGGGTTGAACTGAAATCTGCTGCCCCTGACAACACAGCGCAGCAAAGCCTGACAGATAGACGTGGTGAGTGGCACAGAGCTAGGAAGCCAGGCTAGGTGGGTGCTGGGATTTCTGCCACTGCCCAAGGCCCAAGAAGTCACTGCTCATCATGGCAGCTTGACCAAATGACAGCATCCCAGGGCACAATGATCAGTCACATTTAGGAGCACAGTGCCATACTCCTGAGGCCCCTGGGCAGGAGTTAGGGCAAAAGCAAAGCCAAGGAAGGAAAGACCTGGGTTAGGCTGACCTAACCCTTGGGCTGGGCTAGCAGTTCAGCTCTGGGGTGCTTGTGGAAGTTCAGATGGAGGGCACAGGGAGAAGCTGGACAAGTCCTGCTTTGTAGGACCTGCTGTGAAAATTGTCTGGGGACCAGGTATGCTCAAAGAGTCCACAGCAAATGCCTGCCAGGCACCAGCCACACCACCTACAGCCACAAGAGCTAAATTAGCACTCAAGCACTTGGGCACTTGCACTCACAATGCCTGCAGTGAGCTGCGTGCCATGCTCCTCATAAACAAGTCATCTGGAAAATAAGTAAGCCTGTAAAAATCCAGTCCATCACAAGTTACCAAACCTGTTTCAGAGTAAAACAACCTAGAGCAGCTCACACCAGAAGCCTGGCAGTGAAGCTGATACCAAGCTTCCCCACCGGTGGGACTCTCCTGGTCCCAGCAAAACAGATGGCACAGATGGCAGCACGGGGATGTGACGTGGGACTTGGTGGTGGCCAAAGCTGGCAAAGAACCAGAGTTTCCGGTACAGACTTGAGATCCATCTCTTCCTGTGCTACTACCAAGCACTCGCCTTTCCTGGTCCTCATAATTTAGAAAGCATGTGAATTTGCCTTATGTGGGGTGCTGCCAAGAAAGCCCAAACCCACTGAGTTGCAGAGGGACTCAGCAGCCTGGTCCCTGTCCCTCTGGATTTGCTGAACATGCACTGCTTCGTGGACAGTGCTGGATGCTGTTCCTACACACCTGCCAATGTTTTCCTCCAGGTCTCAGCACCACAACGCATTTTCTCCCGCTTAATGTTCAAAGCCACCAGAGATCTTCAGAATGCGAGGGATTTCTAGGAAGCTAGGCCAAGGGGAAATCTATCTCCTTCCCCCAAAACAAAACAGAAGCAGAACCTCTCTACTCAAGCCCCTTTCCACTGGGGGCACCTCTAGCTGAGGACAGGCAGTTGGGAAACCTCTGAACAAGCTCAGACGTACCTGGCCTCAGTCAACCATGTCTCACACAAAGACAGAGCAAACATGGTAATACCCTGCAAGGGAGTCTCTTTCTCTGACTGCTGACTTCTTACCCACACTCCAATCCCAGCAATGTATTTCTCCCCTTTTTGGATGGAGAAAAAATAAAAAGCAATACATCAACCTCACACTGGAGGAACTTTCTTTTTCAGCCTTAGAAGCAGGTTCCCCCATGCAGGCAGGAGGCACGTGGCTGGGGGCAGCAAAGGCAAAGCTTGAAGAAAAAATGTTTCGTTTTGAGACCTTGACACAAACAAAATGACAAGAAGCAAAAAAAAAAAAAAAGAAAAAGAGAAAAAAGAAAAAAAAGAAAAGAGGGTGCCTTGTTGGCTTTTCTTCCCCTCCTCTCCTCTTTAAGCGCTGCAAAAACAGGAAACAAAGGAGAAAACATCTCACGGGGGGAAGGGGAGGTAAGCGCTTTATACGCCCACGAAAGAAAGATTAACCACATATTTTATTTACTGTTTGTATTACGGTTGCACCGTGGAGTTCAACTAATTCCGAGCCAGGGTTCTGCGGGTTTGTGCAGCACCTAACGCTGAGCGGGGTCCTTCCCCCAAATCCACCAGGCGCATGTTCTGCTTCAGGCAAATGCTGCAGGGACACCCCCTTTCCTCGGGCAGACACCCACCTCCAGCCTCCTTCACCCAGCCAGAGCACTTCTGCCCCAACTGCCAGCTCAGCTGACAAAGCACTGATGCTGTCCCCAAGGAGTTTTAAGCCCCTTTTCCCCTTCAAACCAGTCTGTAAGCAGGGGTAAGGTGCCCTTCGAGGCGGGCTGGCGGCACAGCCAGAGGAATAAATGCTAAAAAAGCAGAGTTTATGGGGAGCATGTTTGTGGGCTCCAGTCCCTCCTCTGGACCATGGGGGCCACCCCTTCCACAGCGGGTTGATGTTGCAACCCCCACACTTGTGAGTCCCCCGCACCAAGGTCAGGGCTCCGAACCTCCCAACTTTGACTCATTTCTCAATTAACGGCTTTCTGAACACAAGCCACACATGGAACAAACCTCTCACAACGGGGCCTCCCCCGGACCTCCCAAGCCCAACGTTACTCATCTGCCCCCCAGTCCCAGGCCATCTTTCCCGGGATGCTCCAAGTGCGGCTCACCGCCGCTGCCGGGTGAGCAAGCAGCCAGGAATCCCGGGCCCGGCTCCCGCAGGCAGGAAGCCGTCACCAGCTGAGCTCATGCACCCTAATTCGGGAGCCGACGAGGCCACCTTCCTTGCTGGCTGGCGACAGGCAGCTTTCAGGCGGAGACCTGGCCATGGCCATGGAGCAAGGGCTGGCAACCTGCTGGGTGCTTTTCCCAGGGGCTCATCCCTACCCCAGCCACTTCATGGAAGAACTGCTTCACCTACAGGGGGGATCCTTTGGGCACACTGTCCCCCAGCTCGGTGCTGTCCTTCATTGACCCAGACTCCAAGCACCCAACCGAGCCACGCGCCCAGTGGGAAGAGACAAGCTTATCATCACAGAGAAAGGAAATTAAGATAACGCAGCGATGGAGGTACCGAGGGATTTGGCCAAGGTCACAAAATAATTCTGTGGCTCTACGATACAGCCGTCTAACGCTTTTGGTGTCTGGCCACATATCCTAAAATTTCAAGCCAGGGCCAAAATCCAGCCTAGCCAGTGGCAGCTTTCTGCCAGGTCATTAGCAGCGTGCATCCGCAAGAAGCGGCGAACATCCAGCCATAACAACGGCAGCAACAACAAAAAAACCACGCAGCAAGAGCGGGAATAAATGAGATCAAAGTGTCCTGGAAAAGGACCTGGAAAAATAGTTTTGGTCCCTAGCTAAGGTTCCTGGGAGATGCACATGCGAGCCCCATCCCAGCCCCGCACAGCCCTCCCGAGGTGGCTCCCCACCCTGGCAGAGGGAAACCAAAATGACTCCCTATAAATAGAAGCAGAAAAGCGCTTCTCCAAAAGACTGACTGGGTCTTTCCCCTTCCAGCGTGTGTGGCGGAGCTGCTGGCACCTCCATGGAGGTCCCTGGTTTTCCCCCAAAAAACCTGGAGAGGAAAATAACCTTCCTGTGCGCTCAGGCTGGCTCCTCTCTACGCAGAGCTGCACCCCCCCGTCCCACTCCCAGGCCTGGCCATCCAATTGGAAAGTAATTATACTGCAATTTTTATTTATGACTTTTTTTTTTTTATTGCTAAATGGTGACTCATTTTGGCAACATTAAAATACACAGGAAATCATCCCCATTTTACAGTAATCACCATTCAATTCATTGTTAAATATTTATTCGGCAGACGAGCGCCGAGCCTCTTTCGAAGGGTCGGAGGGGGAGCGGAGGGGCAGCCCTGAACAGGGGGAAGGTGGTAGAAGGGTCACGGCAGGGCTGCCCGCAGGACTGGTTAATGCCCGCCAGGAACTGGAGGGTGGAGAGCCAGGGGTGAAAGCTCCTGCCAGATGGCCTGGCCAAGAGCAAAATACAGACCCGCTTTCCCTCGAATCCAGCACTACAGCCCATGCTGCGCTAGGGAGAGGGGCAGCCCTGTGCCCCCTAATAAAAACCACATTATTTGGCCAAACCCCAAGCCTGAATCCCCACCAGTGAGACGTCACGGGTCTCTGACACGAAGCTCTTCCATTGCCGGGGGGAAGAGGATGGCGGCCACTGGCCCCAGTGGGAGACAGTGGGAAGAGCAGGCAGTTTGACATTCCCAGGCCTTACAATGGACAGGGTCCGCTCCTGCAGCCGTTTTGTCCTCCCAGGAAGCCCAGTTTTGGGGCGACTCGACATCGGATGCAGGCAGCTCTTCTGCCTTCCTCCAAACAGCTGCATAGCCCAGCACAAACCTGGCAGACGGCCCCTCCAAACGCCTCTGGCTCAAGACCTCAACCCTTCCCTGCAGAGCACAAACCCAAGGGGCAGTAGGTCCCACAGCTCAACAGCGATCAAGGCCTACCAGCACAGATCTCTTCCCTGGGGAGCCCCCGACACCCCAGGGCTCTGTCACTGCTTGGCTGGGAGGCCACCCAACATGTCTGCCACGAGAGGACCCCGGGCAGGAGGAGGAGCAGCGCCAGGATGGATTTGGTGTAGGTCCTACACAAACACAGGGCAACAGACATGGCAGGGGAGAGGGTGGCTGGGTGGTCCCTGGGCTGGGCAAACCTGAGTGTCCAGGATGGTTGGACTCACCCGGATCTCATTGCGGCGGATCTCCACGTCGCAGACCGAGTGTCCCTGGTGGGCCCCGCTGTAGTAGCAGCAGAACTGGCAGACGGCCACCTGCTCGGCCTCGCAGTGGTACAGGCGGTAGGCGTTGTGCTGGGGGCAGCTCCAGGCCCGCACGTCCTCCGCCTCCACCAGGAGATGCCCCCGGGCCGTGGAGGGCTGCTGCAGGTGGGTCTGGACGTGGGACTGGCAGCATGGAGCCTCACACCTCAAACAGATCTTCTGGGCAGGCAGCGGTGGGCCCCGGCGGCAGAAGACGCAGTGCAGGACTGAGGGGGGCTTCTCCAGATTGAGGGAGTTGAACTTCTCCACAATGTTGGTGAGCTTCAGGTTCTTCTCCAGGTTGGGCTTCTGGTTGTAGGCCTGGTTGCACTCCGGGCACCGCACCAAGCCCGACTCCTTGGCCCACGCCTCCCCGATGCAGCCCCGGCAGAAGTTGTGCTTGCAGGGCAGCTGGACCGGCTCCACAAAGACGTGCAGGCAAATGGGGCAGATGAGCTCCTCTTCGAAGCAGTTCTTCCAATTCTCGGCCATCTCTGCCGGCAGCTCTGGCGACGCTTCCCCCCAGCCGCTTCGGTCGCTCAGTGCGGTCTAGGGGCGGACGCCGGGGTCTGTCTTCCCTGAAAGGGGAAGGCTGAGGGTGAACGGACAGGCTCCCCCCTCCCCGCAGCACGCGCCATAAATAATAAACCGCAGCAGATTTTAAAATCGGGGATAAAATAAACCACAGAGCAGCACTCTAGGAATATCCGGCAAGAAAACGCAACGTCCCCATTGCTTTGTTAAAAAAACAACACAAACGGTTAAAAAACCCCAACATGATCCTGTTGGACTTACAGCCCAAAGTCCTAACCACCCCTAAATGCCATTTGCTCCTTTTTACCCCAGAAGGTGAACTGAAACTTACCAAAGGTTGAAAAAAATCCATACAAAATCCAGCAGCAGAGTCCAAGTTCCATATAAAGCTCCTAAATTTAGCGCTCCGGATCAGATTTTTCTTTTCTTAGGTTTGCAACTGACATTCAATATTTTAAAGGGACTTTTGTCCCCCACCAAACCTGGCCAACAGCTGAGGGCACCGACTGGCTCGGGCTTTTTTTTTCCTTCCCTGTATTTCTCCTCCCTCTCCCCCTGATGGGAGTTGGGAATCAGAGTCTTTTAAAGGAAACAGATCAAAGGGTTAAGATCCAAAACGGGAAAAGGAGGAAGATTAAAAAAATAATAATAATAGCGACGATGACGATGGCGGAAAAACGAATTCTCTCTGCGGCCCCCGAGATTTGCTTCTAAATTGGAGGAGCAGCAGAAAAAAAAAAGGGAAGAGAGAAAAAAGACAAGACAGGGAAAAAAAAAAAAAAAAAGAAGAAAAAAAGCCCTCTGGCCTGCTTCGAGATTGCTTGGTCTTGAATGAGAGAGCTCGGTCATTCAGAGCAAACCCCAGCCCAGCACAGCCCGCCCAGCTCCTACAACGCTCCCGGAGAAGGATGGGAGAGGGGACGGGCTTTGCCACGGGGGGCTCGGAGCCCCGCGGACCCCAAATCAACCTGCTCCCACTTCCCACCAGGGCTGGGGGGAAAAAGGCGCCCGAGGCGGGGGGGGGGGTCTGTCCTAGCCCGCTCTCATGGCCGGCCAGAGGGTCGCAAGCCCCCGACGGCAACAATGCTTTGGGGCGCAGGGACGGTGCCCGAGCCGGCGGCGGAGCGCTGCCTTCCCCGGCGCGGCCCCGCCGGGAAGGGGCGAGGCGGCGGCGGGCAGCCGGGAGGAGCCGGCCGGAGCGAGCGGTTCCGGGAGAGCCGAGTCAGCTCTCAGCCATCTTGAGCTGCCCGGCTGAGAACGGAGACCGGGAGCGCGTCAAAAATAAAAAAAGAAAAGAAAAAGGGTATTTAAAAAAAAAAAGAAATTAATTATAAATAAAGTCACCAGAACAACCCCGCTCCCGGGAGCCACCTCCTCCGCCTGCCCGGCGAGGCTCTGCGGAGGGGCTGCGGGGCCAGGCGAGCCCGAGCCGAGCCGTCCCGTCCCGTCCCGGCGGGGCCGCTCAGCACAGCCCCCCGCGCCCGCCCCCGCCG
>VWPU01001381.1:0-17059 GCA_013398955.1 Callaeas wilsoni | reverse complement strand
GGAGGCGCCGGGCGGGAGGGCCGGGCTGCGGAGAGGCCGCGCCCGGCGAGGGTGGGCCGTGCCCGCGCAGGCGGCCCGGTGACCTGCCGGTGCCGCGGCGCTTGGGCAGTCGGGTGGGTGCCGTACCGAGCTCGTCCCCTGAGCCGGTCACACGCTGGTGCTTCGGTCATTAACCGCGGGGATGTGTCCGTGGACAGAACACTGCATGTCAATCTGTTTTGGTGACTTTTTTTTGTTGCGTGAATGACACCAGCACTTGTCGAAACTCTGCTTTACTCTGTGTAGGTTTGTGGAAAACCTAGATTTCCAAAATGAATAAAGATGCGCAGATGAGAGCAACCATTAACCAAAAGCTAATAGAAACAGGAGAGCGAGAACGGTAAGTTGAATTCCTACTCCACGCCGGCGAGAGGCTTTAAATACATCAAACCTGCACTACACTTAGAAGTAAAGTAAACTCAACTCTAAATTCTTTAAATGCTTGCACGTGAAAGTCTTGAGTGTTACATAAACTGTTTTACAAAATGCCTCTTGAAAAGTTTTATTTTAGTTTTCCAATTGAAAAGAGATAGCGGGGAAATAAAGGATGAGGTAATTGGCTTATGAGCTCTAAAGCTTTCTCTTAGTCAGGTATTTTGTGTTGGAATGCCCTAGGTTCGCGTAAGAATCATCGTTCCATGCAGTTTGTTGCAGTTAAATCTTGTTATTTCCTGATAAGGAGAACGAAACAAAACTTTCCTTTTTGCTGTTTTCTTGTGTTTCTAGCTCTTCTCTTGTTAGGTAAAGCAATACACAGTAGAATACATAAAACAGCACTTGTGCAAGTCATTGTAGAGATCCCAATAAAGGCAAACAAGTAAATTGCACAATGTTTTTGACACTTTGTTGTCTCTTCTGTCTGTTTTATTGACATTGTATTTACATAACATTAGAGTGCTTATGACATTTCCCTCATCATTGTTTCACTATGCTTGTAACACCATGCACCAAAAGCTCTATTTCCTTCATTTTTAAAGGCCTGTAAGTAGATATTTTTTTCCTGGGTCATGATATAGCCTTGTACCTGGTGTAAGCTTTTGTAGCCTGTCGTGGTATCTCTGTTCTACCTCTTTCGTGGTTGTAACTATCCCTTTGGAGATTGTACAGAGCTTCAAAAAAGCCAGCAATTCCTTGAAATGGTATTGAGATATTTTACGTTAATTCAAGAGTAGGAAGGATTTTATCAGGATGTCAAAAGCTGTCTTTTAAACAGGCTTTTTCAGACCTGTACTGTAATCAGAGGCAGGATTTCTTGAATTGAGAAATATCCAGAACCAGCCAAGTTCACCTGTATTTTTATTCTGCTTTTTGTCATCAGTTCATCTGTCCTCTACACAATTCACTGAGTAAAAGGGATTAGACCTACACAGTTCAGCCTCTTGCTGCAACCCTTTCATTCACAAAAACAGGGTTCTGCTAGAGTTACTTAGGATAGTACAAGATAAGCAGGCTTGCTAGCTAATGGAGAAAAGGGCAAAAGATGATCATGTCTTACTTTCATTTTCCCTTCTTCTGTTTTTAGTACTAATTTTCACTTTTTTAACTAACTTTCCATATTCTATTTTGATATATGGAGGAAATGCTTCATTGTGGTAGATTGTTGTGTCTTCTCCATTAATGCCTGAATCTTTGTTGCTTAAGCTTACATAGCTCACCATGCTTAGGAAGGTAAGATATAGGATCCCTTCATTTTCACCCAAAATGAGGTAGTGTGTAACTGGGGAGGTAAACCTGCACTTGAGTAGTGCAGAATTCTTCTTTCCAAAAGGTGAGGGGAAAGGTTTTACTTATTTTGAAGCCCTGGTATCACGTGAAATACTCCAACTTTGAAAGTTTGCATACATCTGCTATCAGAGTGGACTCAGTCAATTGGAGTAATTCAAGGACTTCTACCTTTTTGTCTGTGGCTGCAGCATCAACACTGCCTGAAGCAATTCTGTGAGTTAGCTCCCAAGGCACCAAATCCTCATAGTCCAGCATGGTAAACTGAAATTGGAACTCATTTGCGTTTGGAATCACCTGCTGTTCAGCCATTTCTGCTGCTGGTCTGGGAGCTCTTGGGTAGTAATTTTAGGCTTAGCTTTCCCACTGGAGCATTTTTAAGCTGTTGGGAATGTTTGCTTCTCTAACAAGTTATATATTGTCTTAACAGCCTTAAAGAGTTGCTGAGAGCCAAGTTAATTGAATGTGGCTGGAAGGATCAGTTGAAGGCACATTGCAAAGGTAACAGTGGTCAAATAATATCCCTTGAGATTCTGGCCAAATAAAAGTCCCAGATGAAGGCTTTACTGCCAGTTTAAACAAGACCCGGGCAACAGGAAAGTATCTCTGGCAACTGGGTTTGCATGCAAGAAAGCATCTTGCTATCATGACAAAAAAATCTTTAAAGAACTCTGATCTAAATCTTGTTAAGCTTCTCAGACAAGTATAGGGATTTATTCCCTGAATATTCATGATGATAACAGCTTTTTGTTTGGAGAGAGAGGACTGTTGCTACAGGAGGAGAAAAAAGACAAAGGAGAATTGAGCATACAGTGATATGCAACTTAAAAACTTTGAACTTGGAGAACTTTGCATATGGGAGAGAAAGAAGTGCATTTGTACTCTTTCTGAATACAATTATTGAAATTAAGGTCATCTTAGAGGAGAGAAAACAAGCAGATGAATGTCTGGATACCCAAATCTTTAGCTTTGTAAGTGTTTGGCTTTGCTGCAATTTAATGACTTGTAAATTGTATGAAACTTATAAATAGTATGTAAGCATCCAGGAATATTGCTGCATGATGAAATTTCCTTAAAGCAAATAACAAATCCCTTGAGCTTTTGCTTAAGTTCTGCTTTTGTCTATTGTGCGTGGAAACTCAATATTCCACTACAAAGTTGTATTTTTATTGTAGGGCTGAGTGTGTTAAATTGTTTTCATAGGCTGATTTGCAGAGGAGCCTGAAATGATTCGTGCTTGCCATTGTCTGCCTAATGGCACTGCCAGAGATTACCCATTTCAGTAGTACAGAAAACAAGAGGGGTGTTTATCTGCCTTCTCAACCAAACACTTTATACTCTGCAATAGTAAAGTTATGGAAAATTATTTGGTTTACATTAGTACTTTGGACTGTAACTACAACTGCTGAGACTGAAAAAAATAAGTTCATTTGTCTGTGTTAAGAGCCTAATGACCTCCAAAAGGAAGGACAGAGAGACATGGAAGCATCCTAGCCCAGGTCCAGCAGAGGGTGACAAAGATGAATAAGGGATTGGAGCATCTTTCTTAGAAGGAAAGGCTGAGGGAGCTCGGCCTGTTCAACCTTGAGAAGAGGTCACTGAGGGGGACCTCATCAAAGTCTATCATTATCTGAAGGGAAGGTGTCAGAGGATGCATTCAGGCTCTTCTTGGTGGTGCCAAGCAATAGGACAAGAAGCAACAGGCAGAAACTCAGGAAGTTTCTCCTGAACATGACGAAGAACTTCTTTACTGTGCAGGTGGCCATGAACTAGAACAGATTGCCCAGAGGTTGTGGAGTCTCCCTCACTAGAGATAGTCAAGAACCTTCTGGATGCAATCCTGTGCCATATGCTCTGGGATGACCCTACTTGAGCAGGGAGGTTGGACCAGATGACCTCACTGGGGTCCCTTTCAACCTGACCCATTCTGTGATGTGGGGAGTGGGGGTGGGGCTGGGCTTATTGGGATTTGGGGGTTTGTTTGTTTGTTTGTTGTTCTTTTGTTGGGATGGTGGTTTTGTTTGGGTTTTTTGTTTTTTGGGGGTTTTTTTGGTAGCTTGTTCTAAAGCTTCTTGCCTTTATGGATTAGGACCAATAACTGAGCAATCTAGGATTAATTTCAGGTAATTCAGACAAGAAAAGGAGTTTACAAATAGTTCATGTGATGTCAGTTCAGAAAACATATTTAGTGTTTTGGGGACAATCAATCCTAGGTACCAACATAAAAACATCTATGTTTAAACAATATTTTAGGTTCATGCTACTGAATTGAGATTACTTCTCAGCTTTGACTTCTGCATTTTTCAGTAGTGTGTAAGACACTATAAGTAAACAGTTGTTTAATACTAGTGTGTATTAATAATAGCCTTTATTTTGCTATAGATTTATTCCTTTCTTTCTGACATACTTTTTGAATTGGCTGAAATATGTACAGAAATCTTGTTTAAACCAGTGGGAAGAATAGTAAAGATTTACTGTCTGTGCTCTTCCTTATTGTATATTCAAAAGTGTTTTTCCAGTTGCACCTTTCTTACTACTGTGTAAATAATGTGTTTTAAGAGATAAGTGAGCCAACCTGTGAACTGCTCCAACACTCCAGTAATAGCTACATCTGGTAATGCTCAGATGAGATAAAACATTTTAATGTTTGTTTTTAAAATATGAGCTGATCAAGATGCATCAGCAGTGACAAGTTCCCATCCTTAAACCTATGGCATGAGTGAGAGACTAAAATGCAGTAGGTACTGAGCTAATAATGTATATTTAGGTCCCATGCTACTTCATATTCTCCCATGGCTATGTAGGCAGGTTTTGTCTCAATCACCAGTACAGGTTTTGTTGTCTTATGAATGAATTAAAAGACTTAAAGTATCGGTCTTGGTCTTCCCCAGATGTCATTAAAGAAAAAGGATTAGAGCATGTTACTGTGGATGATTTGGTGGCAGAAATCACTCCCAAAGGCAGAGGTAAGAAAATGCAAATGTGGATGGAGTAGTACATCAATAAACATACCTACCTCTATTTCATTAATATTTTGAAAGCAGCATCATGAACTTGCCTATGTTGGATTCAAGGAAGAATGTTAATAGCTTGATATTAACTACAAATAAAACATGTGAATTTGTATTGTGTAGCGACCTTCAGACTACTTTTGCAGATTACATTATTTAGTCATGTCTATATATATTTTTATAATTGACTTAATGGTCCCAAGTTGTGTATGCAACACAGATGTTTTAAAATTCCAAATCTTTTAAGATGGAAAATCAGAACTAACAGTTCTAGTGTAATGGGAATGAGAAGAGTAAAGGGCATAGCATACAGATACAAAAAGAATGGAATTACTTAAGGAAACTGCAGTCCTCTTTATATTGTTCCTCTTGGGCTCTCTAGCAAGCTTTGATGTTAGTGGTAGAAACTTCATTAAGTTCTAAATAAAAATATGCCTTCAAAATAGCTTGCTGGAGACCCTTACTCAGAGGCCAGGGTTGAGATTTTTTTTTTTGGTCTTAAATTTGTGAAGAAAAAAGGTAAGATAATCACACTTGTTCTGGTGATTAGATCCTGTTTCCTGTTGAATAATCCTTTTCCTCTAACTTTCCAATTTTCTGGACTATGAATAGGCAAAAAAACCAACTAGTAACAACATTGTTCTCAATAGATCCCAATTTTACTCTTTTTTAACTGGGAAAAATACGGATGTGCTATATGAAAATCAAGTAGTTTCAGTTACTTTAGGTATTAACGGAATTGCAAGAACAATGAAAGAATAGAAATGGCTGTTGTAAAAGTATGGTTTTGGCATACTTTTTGTTTTGTCTTTTTTAACTTCTTGCTTTCTTATTTGTGTTTCAGCTTTGGTACCAGACAGTGTAAAGAAAGAACTCTTGCAAAGAATAAGAACCTTCCTTGCTCAGCATGCCAGTCTTTAACTTTGACATTCATCTGCGATACAGTTTCCTGTATTACATCAGTCATGTCAGGATTGGAATGCAGTTTACATACTTAAGGATGAAAAATCATTAATTTTTCTTTGCACTGCATCGATTTCTTAAACTTGGTGTTATTTTAATAAAAAAATTTGTGGACTCATGGTTCTAAGGTGTTTCTCTCTCTTAGTGGACTGTAATGTGGTGTCACTTGTTCCAGTTTTTAATAATCCATAACATTATACAGTTGTGGAACCTTGCAAAGATTTTCAGAAAAGAAGCACTATTAACAAGTGTGTTTACCAGAAATGCAGAAAGGGGTAAAAAAAAAGTGTGGAAAATGGGATGTGACATACTGCTGAGCATATCCTTTCTGATTTTCCCAGAGCAGGAGAAAGTTAAGACTACGTGAAACTGTTGGTGAAATTCCTTTTGTACTTCTTTTTTAGAGAATGAGTTGTTTGAAGTCTCTTACATGGGTTGCAAGTATTTACTCAGCAATTCATAAGAGGCTGAATTCTTCAAGGAAAAGGCAGTTGTATCTTTCATCAGCAGTTCTTTTCACATTTACTTTGAGTCACTATTCTAATTCTGAACAACTACTGTTTTCTAGCTTTGCCCATGCTACTGGTATTTTTTTTATGTGGCTCTTTGAGGCCTTTTGAAATTGAAGTATAGTTCAGTAATTTGCAACCATAAGTCTCCTAACATGATGCATTTTTAATTCTTGTATCTGGAACTGTACCATCAGCCAGGTCTATACACAGCTGCAAAAATAAATTTGGTGAATAGAGAGGCTCAGGAAAGGGGTTTTGAAGTGAGAGCGTTTTAATTCTTCCCAGCTTGTATTTGTGGTTTAGAATAGGCTATAAAGTGGAAGAGAAGCACAAGCATAAGCAGAAACTGAATGAGCAATCGGATACTGTTGTGACTCGGTGGCTATTGTGAAAAATTACTGACTCAACATAATATTCATACTCCTAATTAGAAGAATACTGTAAAAACTGTCACGTAGAAAGTCGTTCCTGTGCCAGTGGGTTGTGCTGTTCCCTCATTGCTGCGCGCTCCCAGCTGAGGAGCCGCTCGGCGGCACCCGCGCCCTGCGCGTCGGAAGGGCGGCGGCAGCTCCCGTTCCGCTCTCCGCCCAGCCCTCGGCCTGCGAGCACAGCATTAGGGTGCAGAGGCGGCGGCAGCTCCCGTTCCGCTCTCCGGCCCTCGGCCTGCGAGCACAGCATTAGGGTGCAGAGGCGGCGGCAGCTCCCGTCCCGCTCCCCGGCCCTCGGCCTGCGCGCACAGCATTAGGGTGCAGAGGCGGCGACAGCTCCCGTTCCGCTCTCCAGCCCCTCGGCCCCTCGGCTGCCGCCCAGCCCTCGGCCTGCGAGGACAGCATTAGGGTGCAGAGGCGCAGAGCACGGCGAGCGCTCCCCTCGCTGCCTGCCGCCGGCACGGGCTGCGCTCCGCACGGCGCCTGGCGTGCGCGGGCCGCGCAGAACGGCAGCGACAGCGGCGCTGCCCGGCTGAGCGCGCTCCAGTGCCTGCTCAGGCGGGGCAACAGCTCTGAGAGAAGGCTGGCAACACCAAAGGTGAAGTTTGGCAGTAGGCAGGAGTTAGTATAAACAGGGCAATACCAACATCAACGGGACAAGATGTAACTGGTCGTGAACATCTTTTGTCTACAAAGAGCAAGTTTCTGCTAAGAGTGAAACAACACTGGAGCCAGCATCGTGGATCTGCTGCAGATATTCCTCCTGAGGGCCTTGTCTGTCCTGTTTTAAATCTACGTTCATGTCAGTTTGAGCATATTTGCTCTATGTCATTGCCTCTATGCTGTTAAATAATGGTGGAGGTCAGAAAGAAGACAATTCCTTCACTTAAAGATCCATCTTGTTTTTTAAAGTGTGTTTTTGCATTCCATATATATCATGTATTAAACCCAACTGGCAACTCAGCCCCACACAGCTGCTTAGTCTCTCCCCCCAATACGCAGTGGGATGGGGAAGAGAATCGGAAGAGTAAAAGTTAGAAAACTCATGGGTTGAAATAAAGACAGTTTAATAGGTAAGGCAAAAGCCATGCACACAAGCATAGCAAAGCAAGGAATTCATTCACCACTTCCCACTGGCTGGCAGGTATTCAGATACCTTCAGGAAAGCAGGGCTGTATTCTTCCTAAGTTACTATGGAAGACAAATGCGACCACTCCAAATATCCCCCTTTTCCTTCTCCTCCCAAGCTTTAGGTGCTGACTCCCAGTTGGGGTCAGCTGTCTTAGATGGGTCCTCTCCCCACTCCGTATACATCCCCAGTCCTCTCCCTCTCTGGTGGGGTGGGGTGAGAAGCAGAAAAGGCCTTGATGATGTGTAAGCACCGCTCAGCAATAATGAAAATGCCCCTATCTTAACACTATTTCAAGCACAAATTGAAAACAGCCCTGTAATATCTACTATGAAGAATATTAACTCTCTCCCAGCCAAACCAGCACAGTATGTCAATTCAATGTTTGTAACTTTATTTGTTGTATGTTCTATATCAATTGCATATATGTATAATTATTACGAGTTCTTCATTCCAGACTTGATATACTCAATGCTAGTACTTGATGGACTACATTACATTTCTTCACACAATCTAGCAGAATATATGCTACCTGAGTGTGTTTTACATATGTCAACGCTGTAAAATACCATCAGTAGTCTTACCCTTTTGTTCTTAGAGGTCTTTGCTAATGTTCTTCTATATTTTGAACATGACTTTAACAGTCTTTGCTTAATGAATGGCTGCAGCATGTCATGGGCACACAATTTACTCCCTCCAGAGCTACCAAATGATTTCCTTCACTGTGGTGGGAGAGGGCCACCTGTAAGGTATTCATACACTGAACTGTGGAAGACTTGTCTCATCTGTAAACATTTGAAGTTCCACCTGGAACATGACAGCTGAAGTGCAGTTGCTGTCAGTGCAATGTACTCCTCTGCAGGCAGATCATACTTGGCACAGAATAAAGACCAAACGCTACAAATTTGCAGAAAATTGTGCTGGCCAATCTGAAGTTAAAGGCTTGACAACAAGCTCTTTCACATGCTGCCACAAATAAGCTGCAAAGTTCTGCCCAGGCTGGTTTAAAATGCAAGAATGTTCAGAGACCCAGAAGGAAGAGTGACTGCATTCCAGAGATACACCAGTGGCTCCTGTCTCAGGGTATCACCGGCTGCTCTTTGATGTGAGCAGCCCAAGGCCACTTGTCCCCCATGTGAGTTCTTTAATCACACCAGCGCAGCCTCTGTTAAGCAACCAGGCAAAGAGCGTGTTGGACAACATGTGCAGATCCAAATTACACTGGAGAGTCCTGGTCAGAGGTATCTGTATGGACCTTCTAAGAATGAAGTTAGATTTGCGGCAATATCACCAATGAGAGATGGTTTCTTTGTGGCCTCATATTTTTGTTTTAACTGCAGGTTTATTCTCAGATGCATAGGCTGGGTTGTTTTGCAAACTGTTCCCTGCACAGTCTCAGTTTCTACTCGTTTGTTTAAGTATTGAAAACAGTAACATTTAGGATTCAGTCAGAGCATTGTCCTGTTGAGGTTTTTTTCCCACACTGAAAAATACAACGATTTGTGTTTTTAAAGGTTCCATACCTCTACCATATACAGACAGATGCATTAAATATTTTTTCTTTAAAATTTCTGCATTTCAATGTAATGAAATGCACTGATTCCTTAAAAAGGCAGACAGCACCAAGAACTAAACAGCCATGAAGTGAGAATTCAGGATTGATGTGAATTACTTCAACTGCGGGAGTATTTTTCTTTTAGCTGTTCCAGTGCATATACATTCCAGTAGCTGGTTCAGCGCTGTCTTTTTGTAGACAAGTCTGCAAAAAATAAAATAGTTTGTAAACAGACATTGAAATAATGGGTTGGATAACAGCTAGAATAAATTGGTATAACTCCAGATGTGCACTAATCCAAATTCTGTGTGACAGCAAATTGAATAGTTCTACTGCTGTCAATGAAAGGCCAATAGAAAAAAGTTAGCTTAGCCTATCCCTTAGTCAGGCCCTGAGGGGTCTGAAATGCACAATGAGCTGAAATTTGTTTGATTCTAATTTGTTTGATAATTATTCTCCCATGAATACTTCTCTATATTGACATAGTCCAGTCAAAAAATGTTACAAACCAGTGACATCACCAATAAATTTTGCTGAGATGTCAAACTTTTACTCACATCTTAGCGAGAATGATTTTGCTATCATTGTTTTTCCTTTTTTTTGGGGGGGGGGGGTGTGGGTGTGTTATTTATCTTCTTTTCTCCTCGTTCCTTCTTCATTTTTGTTTACTGCCATAATGTTTCAGTATGGACCTTTATCACTTGGAGAACAAGTACATCTGAAGTCTGTTTAAATCCAGGAAGATTCCATCAGTGCTATTACAAAATATTTGCTGCTTCTCATTTCTCTCTGGAGGGTCCTTTGAGGTGACAGCTCTGCACTATCTCATCCATGCCATCATCTTATGGAATATGTTTAATTGTAGCAATTGTGGCACCTTGAGAGTTTGGCTTTAACTTAGTGATTGAGTTTTCACTGGAGCAATGAAAAATATCCAGTGTTTCTACCTGCTGGGTCTCTGGCTTTATTTAAATTTCTAAATATTTGCAATGGAAATCAGAGTTGTGTTCTACTTGGCCTGTTTTTCTCAGCTATTCATTTTCCAAAAGAAACAGCTGTGGCTGCAGAGCCAAATGTGTAATGACTGGAGCTCAAAATGAGGAAAAACAAATTCCTTTCCTCATAAATAATTTATATTTCACCACCTTAGTGTAATAAATAACTTAATTGGTATTCTGCTTGGAATAACAAAAGGCCTAATCTCATTTTAGTGTATTTCACATTTACCACGATGCTTTCCACCTGAACAGTATTATTCTTAAAAATGTTTTTTATGCTTACCTTTTAACTAGTGAAGTGATTTAGTAACAGACCATAAAAAGTGTCCTGCTAAGAAATCCTTGCTAATTTGTTTGTTGGAGTCACTAGGGAAGAGGTATCCATTCTTTCAATCACCGATCCTGAGGTAAGATATAAAGTTGCTGATCAAATCTGTGTCTGGCAGCCTGTGGGTGAACACTGACAAGGGCAGAGCAACCTGGCCTCTTCTGCTGCCTGGCTCTCATCCACTGTCTGTGTACAAAGTCAGCATAGTGGTGGGGTTTTGCATCGAGGGCAAAACCAACACAATTCCCTGGGAAGTATTGACACTGGAAATTGTAGGGAAAAACTCAGCATCTGCTTCCAAGGGTTCTTTGAATACATATGAGCAGAGATAAGCAAAACACTGATCCTAGCTTTGTATGCTGCATTGGTGAGTCTGATGCTCAGCTTGCAGTTTTGAAAGAATTAGGAAAAAATGAAGTATCAAAAGAGAACAGGGAATTATCGAGGGCTAGCACTGCTAGCTTAGCTTGAAAAATCTCCCAGTATTATTCTATTGAAAAGAAAGCTGATACAAAATATGGTTGTGTCATAATCTTCTCAGGGACAAAAAAGGAAACAAAGGAAACTTTAACAGAGAAAGGATTAAAGAGTACACGAAAATAGAAGTCAGACAAATTCAAACTTAAAAGTACAACTGCTTAATCACTAGAACAAACAGTGAAGAAGTATGGTGGATCCTTCATTTTTCAATGCTTGCCTGAGTATAACATGCCTTTAATGAAGAACTGCTTTAGTTCAGAGTTAATCAAACTTTCTGGAATTACAGTACTCACCTATGTATGCTCCCTGGAGCTGGCAGCAGCTGCTCAGTTTCTTCCAGAAGAGAAAGGAAAGCCAGAATAAACACTTTCCACAAAGAGAAATGCTTTAGGTGAACACAAGCATAAGTTGTTAGCCCCAAACACAGCTGTAGCTGGGTGGAATGCATTGTCCTCGGAAGCTATGACGGAAGAGGCAGTAAAAGTTAAGCATTACAAAATCTTTTTTTGTAACTTGGATTGAAAAATGCTATCTCTCTAGCTAATCTGTTAACTTTTTCATGCACATTTCATGCTGAGGTAAGTTTCTGCCCAAACCTTGGATCAATTTGCTAATATTTGAGTTGTTCAGCTTACATTTCAAATTACCTGTTGACACGTATTTTGCAGGAGGAGTTTCATGAAATAGTCAATGGCCAGAAGAGGACTGTTCTTCCTTTGTTGAATAAAGATCAAAAAGAGTGTGATCTAAGCCTGGTTTCAGCCTACTGACTGCTGTAATGATAAATATAACTTAAAATGCTTTCTCACTATCATGAAGTGAACAGGAAAACTTGATAATCACAAAATCACAGAATAAGCTGAGTTGGAAGGGATCCACAAGGATTATCAAGTTGAAATCCTAGCCCTGCACAGGACCATCCCCAAGAATCACACCATGTGCCCGAGAGCATTGTCCAAATGCCTTTTGAACTCTGTCAGCCTGGTGCTGTGACCACTTCCCTGGGGAGCCTGTTCCAGTGTCCAACCACCCTCTGGGAGAAGAACCTTTTCCTGATATCCAGCCTAAACCTCCCCTGAGACAACTTCAAGCCATTCCCTTGGGTCCTGTCACCACAGAGAAGTGATCACTGTCTGCTCCTCCTCTTCCTCTCACGAGGAAGTTGTATAATGAATGAAAAAATGTATTTACTTCCTCATATCCCTTCTCTGATTGCTCTCTCCTTTAGACTGTATGTACACGAGGTTACACATTCAAAATGAGTTACATATACAAAATGAGCTGTTGTTTTTTTCCCACATCAAAACTGGCACCTAGTTTTCCCAGTCCAAATTTTACTGAGACAGTAAGGTTTGTCTGAAGCTGGCATTGTTTTTAGACAAATTTTGGGAACTCAACACTCCCAACAGCCTCTTGGACTTGGCACACTGGTGTTCAGATAAGAAGGCAAGTTTTGAAGTTTTTGGGCTATAACATAGGTCTTTTTTGATGAATTGATTTGTTTTATAATGGGAAAAGTGAGAAGTCATTATTAATTTTTTTCTATTAAGTTCTTTTCCTAACTTCAGAATAATCTTGCTTGAAATTAGACAATTAAATCTGGCAAAGGGCATGAATTAAAGGAACTTGCATTTTTTAAATTTGTAGAAACTCCTCTAGCAAATGCTGAAGTATGAAGAAACAAAGTAATGCCTTGATGGGCTACCTAAAACAGAGGCCAGACAAAATTAAGAGAATAAAAAGCAGTTATATTTATTGAAGGGCTTTCAGGTACATTTAGGGCAGACGAAGCCCCCACCAGGGGCTACACCCAAAAAATGGACAATGTATCATGGGTTTTCATACTTTTATGAGTTTGGTCTATTTGCATATTGGGGGTTAATCTTCCAATTAGAGCTTCAGGTAATGAAGTCATTTACCCCAAGTTTGCTCCCCACCCCAACTCACTTTTGTTTACATTTCTTGGGGCCTGAGACAGTGAGGTGTCCTTGATTGCCAGGCCTAGAGAGGAATTGTTGTGTCTGACCAAAATGGGAAAGCAATAGCTAACACTCTGTATGGAGTTTAGAATTCTATACTAGTGGATTACAGGAATACAAATATATGAAAAATATAAAAGCTAAAATCCTAAGGCATCCAAAGAACAGCTTCATTATTCTCTCCTCTCGAATACCAACCAACCAACCAACCAACCAACCAGCACCAAAAACAACCCTAGGAAGAAAATCCTTTGCTTTCCTAAATGCTTTTTCCAATAAAATTTCATGATGTTATGTTTCCATGCTATGCCCTCTCTCTCCTGTTTTCCTGCAAATAATACATTTGCAGGCATGCACATATAAACACATCCATGTAGATAAACATTTTTATAAAGCAACATGCTAGATACTCAAGTATTTAGAGGATTTGAATTCAAATGCTAACACGGTGCCTAGGATCCAGTTTCTGATAACTTCAACTGAATGCATTTTTTTTCCCTTATAAGAACAAAAGACAGGCTGTGTGTGTAAGTCAAGAAAGATTACTTAATGACTGCATATGACAGGATGGAAGGAAGATTTTCTGTTTAGTAATGAAGTGATAAATTAGCTGTATTAAAAAAGAGGTCCCATTATCCTCTCCCGAATTTTTAGTTCAGAAGTATGAGTAATATTGCAGGGACAAGGAAAACTGGATTTTGGTACCCACTCCTACCATCTATTCTGCATATTAACTCATCATATTAAATACAGAAACACCCTAGGAAGAAGGAGCTGATGCTGTCAGCAGAGAGAAGAACCCAGGATAGTCTCTTCAGGAAATTACTCAGCACTAGGCTAAAATCACACATTCCTTTATTGCCTCTAACTTCTTTACAACACTGAAAAATCCAGGCTGCCTGTTTCAACCTGAGGTGGGTATTCCTCTAGGCTGACTGGGAATTTTGGCCCATGAAAGGTCCTGTCAGCTGGCCAGGCTCCAGTGTGAAGGTCAGTGCCTCAGAGAGAGATGCTTAAAGGAGAGAGAACCCCTGCAACATTCTCAGGGGTGCAGCAAAACTGCTCAGTCCAGCAGAAGACCAGACCTACACAGATGTCTGAGCTCAGGGAGACTTAGGCAGTCACTGCTGCTCTTTGGCCTCTTTTGGCCTCTGCTTCCAAATAAGCTACTTGGAGTGTGCTCCATTTCAAAGTTACAAGTATTATTTTCATATATTATATGCTTACTAAAAGTCAGTTTGTTGAATTTTCCTACAAAGGCCTTATCAAGATCCAGACCAGTGATCTTATCAAGATCACTGGTCTGGAATTTTCCTCCATAAGGTATATCAAGCCTTAGTGGGAATAAGGGAAGGAATTTAAGATATGCTGGCAGAGGCAGAGGAGAGTACAGCTTCAGCCAGGAAGACCTTTAGAGAGAAAAGGGGCTTTTGTGACTGCTTGGCTACTTACTTGGGTCATATTTTCACACAGGCTAGGATACACATTTGTCTAGACTTAAGCAAATTATTTGGACAATACTTAGATATTACCCAAAATATGTGCTCAGGAATACTACAAAGGAATGGAAAATGTATCTAGCAATGGAACTGCCTCTTCTCATCTGGAGTTTCAAGATGTTTTAATGATTAAATTTGTAGCAGCAGTGTAGAAAATTACTTCTGAATTTTACAGTAAAAACCTGCAACTTTTCTGTGGTTAGAACTATGAAAACTCTACTTTGACAAGAATCAAACACTTGTTGAACGTAAAATTTGTTCCGTAAATGTAAACCTTGAATTACTACACAATTCAACAGGGGTGTAGTTGAGGAAAGGTACTCTTAGTTAAAAAGCTATTTGTAGCTTTAATAAACCACTTAAGTGAGAGAGCAAACAAACAAATGAAGCACATATCCCGTAGGAGGGAGCATTCATATTGAAAGAGAGACTGTATCCCTTTTACAGACAGAATGAGGTTATTAAGTAGACATGAATGTATCAGGATAATAGAACTATCAAACTTTGAAGTGATGGAAATTGCCATAGATGTAAAAGAAGTGACACTAGCACAGTTGCAAATTGTCAGGTAATGTGATTTAATATGTTTAAGTCTTAATAGCAGTAAAAGATATTTAAAAAAAATATAGTTCTCTAACAAACTTGATTAGTTTACTGTAGCAGTACTGCATTCAATATGGCAATGAAATACCCCAGATTTCAGGAGATCTCTTTAGGAAAATTAACTGAGCCAAAGGAATCCAAGTTTAAAACTTCAGAGCTGAGGGTTAATGACATTCTTGAACAATGAAGTATTTATCCCTGTGAACACTGCTTTTAGAAATTAAGATACGTTTATATTATTACTGATTTTGAAACTGCATAATTATGTTTTTAGGGAAGACAGTTATTTTCCATTAGTGGTCTGCCAATTTCCAGAATTTTTTTCATTAATGCAACAGTCACACACAGGTCTGTTGTGCATTTAGGCAGATAGTGTGGGTGAACCTTTCTGGCAGTTTTTATATTAAGTGTAGGTGTTTATGTGCATATGTTAAAATCCTTCTTTCTCACTGTGGGATATTCCCTACTGAATATATAGATTTTAATGCCAAAACTTGAATGTGTTCTCAAAAGAAATGTAACTGGCTATCTTCATAATCTGACCTTTCCCAGTGTGTCATGCTTGTAGTTTTGGTTTTCTGTGTGAATGCAGACGAAGATTATCTTCCAGTTTCTGCTTTAGACAGAAAGTTATACTGAAAGGTGCACCTCTGCTACACAAATGGTTTTGAAATGGTTTTAAAATTAAAACCAACATTGCATATGGCTTTCTCTTATTGAAGGTGTGTTCTGCAGGCATAAGGGTGTCAATCCCCACCTCAACAACATCGTAGGAGTGCTGTCCTTAAGCTTGGCCACAACTGTGTCCTGACTTGCTACGGACTTTACTGATCTTGGACCAGTGCAGACTCACTGGCTTGTTCTCAGATCTGCCTCGTCACCATAAACCTGCCTGGCAGTCCGGACTCTGAGCTGCCCCCAGATCACCCTGCTCATGTCCTGGCTGCCAGGGTCCTTGCCCCATGGTCAGCTATATCATGTTTGGCTCCTTGTCCCTTTGGGGCCCGCTTCCTGATGAAGAGTTGTAGAAACACAGTCATGTCTGTTAGGACATGGGAAAAGGGAAGTGAAGGAACTCTATCTGATACCAGTGTCTCCTCACAAATGCCATCATCCTATCATCCATTTCCTCACTGCCCAACACACGTATTGAACACAGCAGCTGAGTAAATCCAGTGGCAGAACAGGAAGTCTTTATGGGAAGATATTTAAAGAGCACACAAAGAACGGTGCTACAGCTTGGAGTTGAGTTGAAAGGAGTGCTGTATTAGTGCTGCTCTAGAACTGACCAGATTTCCCTGCGAGAAAGGGACAAAACACCCCTTTACCTCACCTACACAACAGGAGGTCTACACAGAGCTCTGGAATGCTTTACATTAACCTTAACATCACTTAACCAGCCATTAAAATGGACAAGCACTTGCTGAATAAGCTGGGACACTGGAGCTGCACTTGTCAGAAGCAACTTCAGCGATGTTTGTTTTTTAGTAACATTCAAATTTACAGCTCAGTCCTGTCGACCACAGAGGAACACGTTTTTACTGCCACGTGTGCAGCAGCCCGACACAGTTAAAGTCCAACGCCTTTGTCTCGCAGTTCCCCGGAGGGCCAAAGAGCCGGCTCGGCCCCCCCCGCCACTGCGGGCTCGGGAGGAAGGCGGGCGGGGGAGGGCTGTGGCTGTGGCTGTGGCTGTGGCTGTGGCTGTGGCTGTGGCTGTGGCGGCGGGCGGCGGGCGGCGAGCCCCGGCCCCGACCCCGGCCCCTCGCCCTCCGACGGCCACGCGTACCCGCGGGCCGGGCGGAGCGGAGCGGAG